>PVHY01021241.1:0-24275 GCA_004024945.1 Uropsilus gracilis
GGGAGGGGAGGGGAGGGGAGGGGAGAGGAGGGGAGGGGAGGAGAGAGGAGGGGAGGGGAGGGGAGGGGAGGGGAAGGAAAAGTGAAGAAGGACTGAATGGGAGGATACTAGCAGACTTGTCAGGTAAGAATCAAAAGTTAGTTGGTAACAGAGAGGGAAGGGATTCATAAATTGTGTGGCCTTTGTAAACATCTTAAAAGGGGAACTCAAGAGAAACCTTATTTGATACCTTAGCACACAATTCCCAGTCTCCTACACAAACTCACATGCCCTGGTTTTCACATCGCTGCACATTTCACATTGATACATTAAACGATATGAATATACACACAAACATGCACCCACATTATAAATATTTTCCTTTCCAAATTCCTCCCTCTTCCTCCCCATCTTTTCTGCCTTTTCCAATTTATGAGTTAAAAGATATTTTTAATTAAAGATTTTATTTTTTAATTCCTTGAATGTTCCAGGTGTCAAGTTCATAGCAGAATGATCTTTTATGGTCTTGGGCAATGTTTTTTCTTCTCTTCTGTCAGCATTCCAGTGAAGCAATGCTGTGTCCACAAAAAAGAGATCTTTCCTCCAAGAACAATAATTATTGGCTCGATTCTTTAAGCATTTTACATACCAATGCAACTTGTCTGAATATCTTGCAAAGTTCACAAAAGGTATAAAATTAAAGTAAAGTAACTGACATGTCAATCTGTGTTTCCTTAACTTCCACCTTTGTTGCTTGGGAGAGGGCTCCACCATAAATCTGAGGTTCGTGATCCCAACACATGGCTGGACCTAGGACGTCCCCAAAATGTAAGGCATTTGTCCACAACAGATTGCAATTCTTTATCTACAATCTTTATAAAGCAATTTGATTCTGTTCTGTATAGCATTGTAGATAAGAAGCTAGGAAGGTAACATAAATTAGGGGCCCTGGGCCAGGATGGGATCAGAGGCATAATCATGGGGACTCTGGGGAACCAGAGATCCCAAAAGGGCAGCCACCACTCAAAGTCAGTTGGTTGTTCCATGATGGGAGACAGGCTCTGGGTGGGACTGGTCAATTTTTCAAAAGAAGCTAGACAACCAGATTTTTATGTAAAATGCTCCAATTTTCCAATGGTAGTCCATTATCTTCAAAGAACTTTTAAAAACATACCTAAAAGCCTACCTGTGGCTCAGATTCAACCTGAAGAGCACCCACCTGTGACTTTAATTCTGAATTTTCAAAGGAAAAAACAAGCACCACAGTGGAGTGGGGGGAACAAAGAAACTTTTTAGGAAAGAACACAAAACTTTTAGCAAAGATTTGAAAATTCAGGGTGCCAAAAGGCCCCGGATTCAGGAGCAATGGGATGGTCTGTGACTTAGCTATGAACTAGTCAGGTCTTCTCTGGACTTATTGGATATGCAGAACTTGAGATTAGAAAATGAGGTCTATGCAAACCAAGCAGAGGGATTTATTTTTAAAATTTATATATATATATATTTAACATCATTGTAATCCCTGGGAGTCACCCACCACCTCCCCTCCCTGGCTGCTGATTCGTCCCAAAGGGCAGGGGGAGAAGCTGAAAGATAACTGAGTGACAAACTTCATCAGCCTGAAGACATAGGAAGAGGGCACAGAACTGAGAAGAACACAGACGATGTCATGACTCCTCAGATTGCAGGTGGCAGGGACAGCGGAGCCTGCCTATGCACTGGGATGCAACCTACCCACTGGCAGTCCTGTCACACAGCAGTGCCTCTGACTCTCCAGGGAAGGAGGGAGACTAGGCACCTGTTTGCAAACACATTGCACATCAGAGCTGTTGAGAGCCTAGGCGACCCCTGGCAATTTGACCTCAACAAGCTTGTCATTCCATTTTGCTGGGGCTGGAGAGGAAAGCCCATACTCCCTCAACACCCCTCAACCTCAGCAATAGAAGACTGAATGCCAACTGAAAAACAGGTTGGCTTTGAGGAGGGAATATACCTCCATACTCAGCCTCTCCTTCCTAGCTTTCTCCTGCAGAGCAGGCTTTCCCCACGCAGTGATCTGACAACTTTTCCACATCTCATCTTAAACCGACAGCTAATTTGGGGGGTGAAAGCACTGAGAATAAGGTCTCTGAAAGGTGGTGCTTCTATTTTCCTTCCATTTAAAAGGTGGTTAATGCCCAAAGAATTGGAAACAATGTTCAAGAAAATGCTGCACACAAATGTCCATTGCTACTGCACTCAATCTCAACAAAAGGCTGAAACAATTTAAATGAAAAACAAATGTGGCACAGCCATACAATGGAATATTATTCAGTCATAAAAAATGAGATACTAATGCAGGCAACAAGCACCAATGAATCTTAATTTTTTTTACCAAGTGAAAGAAGTCAGACACAGAAGTCATATAATGTACAATTCCATTCATAAAAAAAATCTAGAATAAGCAGATGTTTGGTGTTAGAGAGTAGATTAGAAGTTCATCGGTCAGGGAGTCTAGGGGATGACTACCAGTACATAGGGGGGTTTCTCTTTGGGAAATGAAATGTTTTAGAACTAGAGAGAGGAGAAGGTTGCACAGCATTGTGAACTGTACATTTAAAAATAGTTAATTTTATGTTACATATATTTTACCTTTAATGAGTGTAAAATGAATCAGCATAATGTACTGGTTAAATACTCACTGCCTGACTCTGCCATAAGCCTGCTGTGTGACACTGGGCAAGTTACTTAACCTCTCTGTGCATTTCTACAACTTAAACTGGGAGTACTGACAATACTGTCCTCAGAGTGGTTAGGAGGAGTAAACAGCTGATACTTGTAAAGCACTTTCAAATTCTAAGTACTTTCCAGGTTTTGCAAATAGATTTATCAGCCCAGAGCCCACTCTGAGAAGGCTGTTGAAACCCTGAATCATTCTCTTCAGAGTTGTAGTCTTTGGTCTCATAGGAGGACCTTCTTTGGGAGTCAGGTGCCTGGTAGGAACTATACCTCTTTTGCATATTCCCACACAATGGAAATGAACAAGTGCTTCCAGAACCCCAATTCTCAAATGGTTTAGGGTTTGAGGCTCTTTGTGAGTAGAGTATATGTTTTTGGTTGGGTGGCTGGTTGGATTTAGACATAACTGACATGAAACATATGTACATTTCAGTGTATAGCAGAATGATTTGGTATCTGTTTATATTTCAACATGGTTACCACAATATGTCTAGTTAATTAGCGCCCTGTTTTGAAGGACTTCTGGGATTCATGTGAGGAAAAGAAAAATTCACAAACTCTGAAAAATCCTCATAAGAATACCCAGGGGTACAAATTACCCAGGCTGCCATCCATGTGACTAAAGTTCATCAGTTCCTGTCAGCTTCCCAGATGGTTAGGGTGGAAGACTGTGGGTGCCACTCTGTTTCCTCAGAGCTGAAGGGCAGCACCCATGACTATGAAGAGGCTGGGGATCTTCTGCTGTAATCCTCCAAACTCAGATATTGGAACAACAACCACATCATTGGTTTTGGGGTCATGTTTCCATTTTGCCTTTTTCATGAAATGTTTCTATTTCATTTTGGAATTGGTATTACACTGGTCCAAAATCAAGTAACAAAAAAGGTATACGCTGAAGTCTTACCCCCATCTCTTCATGACACAGCTAATTTATTTCTCGTGTCTCAAGTGAATCTCATAAACTCCTTAAGATAATATAAATGCAGCTATTTTTTATTTTCACTGTTATTTATTATAGACACTCTACTGCATTTTGAGATTTTTTTCATTTAACAGCTCCTAGACAGCTCCCTTAATTTTTATGACTATATAATATGCCATTAGAGAGATGTACCATAGTTTATTCAACCATTCCCCTCCTACTGGATATATGAATTGATTCTAATCTTCTGGCAATTAAAATCCAGTGGCATTAATAATTTCTGCATATTTCATTATCCAAGTGTGCAATATCCCATAAGGTAAATACCAGTGCTGTTATTATTGGATTAAAGTTATATGCATTTGTAATTTTGATATGTATTGCCAAATTACTCCCCATTTTACCTGCCAACATTAATGTAAGAGAGTTCTATTTCCCCACACATACACCAACACAGTGTTTTGTCAAATTTTTGGAACTTTTCCAATCTGATATGTGAAAAATGGTATCTCAAGAGTACTTTTAATAGGAGCACTGCTCCTATTATATGAGATTAAACATAATTTTTTTTATATATTCAGGGACCATTTCTGTTCTAGTCTATGAACTGTCTCTTCACTTCCTTCAACCCATGGGTGGGGGGAGGGGAGGATCTTTGCCAGTAGTATTCATGAGTTTTTTTTACCAGGTAAGGAAAATTAGTTCTTTTCTATAAGCTGCAAATATTTTTTTTGAGTTTTCCACATTTACAAATGCTTTTTGCCAGGCAGATTTTTATATTGTTTAATTTACTAATCTTTGTCCTTTGTGATTGATGGATTTTGAATAATGGTTAAAAACACATTAGTCAAGGCGTGGGGTGGGAAAAAAAATAAAAACTCATTATTTACATTGAGGTTATAAACCTCAAAACCTCAAACCTTAAGATTCCTTTAACAAAGAAATTCTCCCAAGTTTTCATCTAGTACTTTTATGGAATTTTTTTTCACCATGTAAATCTCTGGTTCATTTAGAGTTGTTTTTTTTTTTTTTTTTTTCCTTCCACTTTTTATCCCACAGGAAGGGCATTCCTTGGGTCCTTTCACTGTCCCACACCCTGGTAAGCCCCTCTCATCCTAACCTGAACTTGGCCCTGGCACTTCAGACATTACAACAGCTGCCAGCAATGTAGACTTTAGAGAAAGGCAGCCACCCTAAAACACCTCCCAGAGTGATCCAAATTTCCACATGAATCTGAGCTGCCTGGGATGAGGAGAGGTTTGGGGGAATTGAAGGAGGCAACTGAAAGGAACCCAATCATAGGGACCCCAAAGTTAGTTGCCTCAGCCACTTAAAATTCTTGGAAGCACTGAATGGAGCCACATGGAAAGAGAGGAAAACGGACTTAAAAAGCAATTCCAAGGTTTGCACATGTGTTCCTCATTGGTAGAATTCAGGATGAGGATTTGGAGGACCCTGTGGGAGTATCCTTTCACTGCTCTCTCCTAATCCTCTCCAAATCACATAGGCTCTACAGCTGTTGGTTAGCCAGATAAACTATTTGTCCAATTATTCTTGGCCTCGAAGGGGCGGCTGGCCTCAAAGGCTCTGGGCTTCATAATTCGGGCTACTTCAATCAGCCCAGGCCCTCCCAGGGCTGCCTAGAGGAGACAGAGCCTGTTTGAAGATAGCTGTGCTCCTGGTAAGTCTTTTGCTTCCTCTCTCTTTTCATCTTCACCCAGACGGGTTAGGGCAGCCGACACTTCCCCACAGACCCCAGCGTCAGGGAGCAGAAGTTAGCTTTGGGAATGATGCCAACAGGCGATAAAATAATTACAAATGAAAGGGAGATTAGCAGGCACTGTCGGGACAAATGCTCCCAAAATGGTTCCTGAAATCTCAGGCGGCACTTTCTCAAAGGAGACATCCCAGCAGCTGCTGTCTCCATGGCAACAGGGCCAACAGATGCCCGGCTGGGAGCTCTCCCTACAAATATCAGACCCAACAAAACGTTGACTACGGAGGAGGAGATGACAGACTGGGTCACCTTTGCATTGTGGAAATGGATGAGTAATTAAAACAATTTTATTTTCTCCATTTGTCTGCCCTCTCTTCCCTTCCCTTGGCTTTAGCCGAGTCCCACTAATAAATGGTTGACAGCTGTTGAGAGATGGATCCAGTCTGGCAGTTGCTATGAAAAATCGTCCCTCTTTAGGTTTGATTCCCCCATGCTGCTGTGAAGTCTTCTGGGCGTTGGTATGTTCTTCCTTTGGCTAAATTCTCATCTCCACTCCTCTGTCCCAGGTTCTCATGAGACCCTACGACAACAGTAAGAAGGGATGTGGGACAACTGTCTAATCAGCTCCATCTCATCATCTCTATCATTCCCTATGACCAAATTAAAAAATCTAAGTAACAGGAATGGAATCATAGTAAGCATGTATTCGACTTAAGTCTCTGAGCTTTGTGCTTCCAAAACAATTCCACTCTGAAGCACCTTCTACAAAAAGAACCCAGAACACCATCATAGTGGCCTTCAACCTGATGTCGCTGTAAACCCTGAGACTCTTTTTAATGCCAGCTCAGATATTTCCATGGGTTCTTCTCCCAGAATCAGTAGGCAGGAATTGCAATAAATAAATCAAAGGGTATGAAGAGGTACTTTCTAAATACTCAACAAGAAACTCTTCTCAAAATAGCAAACTCATCATACAGTTACTGCAGTGGAAGTGGAGTGAAAGTCTCACCTCCTCCATTCATAACTAAACACCCATTATGTATAAAACGAAACTAAGCTCTCTGCAAGTAGGAACTACATTCATTTATATATAATATATAATGCATTGTAGAATCCATTTATATATAGTATATAATGCATTGTAGAATCCTCAGAGTATGGATTAAAAAAAATGAAAGTTCTATTGGCAGTGAACCACAAACTTTTATAGGCATGGATCTTTATCAGTAAGATTTCTTTTATTGATTACATATATATTTTTATGTCATTGCATGCCCTACTTATCAGCAAGTTTTTAAACAGGTATTCCAAACAGACGTGTATTTACTTAAATAATATGAACTGTTCTAATCATATCGTATACATCATGCCACATATTTAAAAAGGTAGAAATTCAGGAGGGTGAACTCAGGATGGATGAGCACAAGTGATCAAGATAACAGGTGACATGGTAATGGTAGAACCTCAGAGTATAAAACAATGTGAAAAAATATATATGCAATCAATTTTGTAAAAGCTAAAAATTCAAAGGGAGGAGATTAAAAATCCTAATATCTGGATCATCTTGGCCATCTACTCTAGAGCCCTTTGCTGGCACTCAAGACTTAACAACCTTATTAAGAAGAAAAACCAAAAAATAACATTGATAACGGCTGTGAAAAAAAAAAGTTAAATGTGAAGAGTGAATGATCACACATTCATAGGGAGAGCTTCTTGGAGTGTGTGATCCCCAATGAAATTGAATGCGAGAGCTTGTAAGGGTTCATATGTGCACATTTTCATAAGCAAAGCTCCAAAGCTTTAATTTGTCTCAGATGGACCTGAAATACAGAAAAAGTTGCAGAACATGAACTTAAACAGGGAGAGGGATGCAAGGGGATACAGAAGCACTATTTCCAAAGTTGTCCAGACTTTGCAAACAGAACCACCTACACCTAAAAAAATACCATTCCAGAAGTTAGCAATATTAAGGTATTTCCAAGGACAGAAACTTTGTCTCTAGGTTACTAATGTTTCACTTCTTCTAGCAATATCTACTTCCCAAATGAAATCCTACATGGAACCCAAATATGTAAAACTAATCAAAATGAAGAGGTTCTAGGTGAAGTAGGGTTGATTCCAAACCACCACCCTCTTGATCATCTCTAGTCTCAGCATCCCCAGATGGGGGGTTCCTGAGAACCTGAGGTCTCCTTCAAACAGAACTGGAAATCCATGGACCAGTATGGTTGAGCCTGTGATCTTGCAGTTCTCCTTAATGTATATCCTCTTCACTCCATCCACGTGCCATTCAAAATCACTCCAGCTGCTTCTGGTTCTTCCTCTGGCTGATTTAATTCCTTTTTCCCCCTTTCACTATGACCTCCAAATGTGTTCAAGTATGGTCTGAGATGCAGCATCATCAGAATTTCCTAGTTAGCTTGTTAAAAATGTTAGTTCCTGCATATCACCCAGAGCTCCCAGTTCAGAATCACCCGACACGAGGTCCTATTATCTGCAACTTTAAAAACCTCCTCCAGTGAATCTCACAAGCCCTAGAATTTGGAATCTACCAGCAGGGTCAGTCATGGCTGCCCCTTCCCTGCCCACCCAACCCCCCCTACCCCATCAACCAATCCTCACCAGCAGGGCCCTAACTCCAGAAGTCACCAAAACTGACTCAACTGTGCTAGAGCCTGCCAGAAGCTAAAGATAGAGACAGAAGGAGGGGAACATTCCAGGATTGTGAGTCTATGACTCCAAGATGAACAATAACTGAGTGACCCCTGAGGTGACAATCCTCTTTCTCCCGTCTGGATGCAGAATAGCAGGCATTTTTCTTTAAATATAGTGCCTAAAGTTCTGCAGGTTTCTGGAGGAGAACAGGGCTGCTGGGAGGAGGGGAATATAATGATCTGGAACTCAGTCACCTACAGTCCTGGTTTAGATGGGTACAGGGGGAGGCTGAACTACAGAGTTGAACATTTGCTCTTGGGGCATTCAGTGCAATGGGAGAGTCCCATACTGTATTTTTCCCCCAGTCAGAAAGGCATCAGTGGCCCAAGTTTATGGGTAATCTACCAGGTAAACTGGTAACACAGGAATTTCCCTGAGCTAAATGGTGAAAGTAGTTTTTGTCATCTCAACAGAGAAACCAGACCAATCCAGAAAGCTGTGATGTATAAAATGTGTAAAGAGCAGAGTGTAAAGTCAAAGAATTAGTTCTCTACCTTCACTCCTCTTTTAGACCCAAATCAGGTTCAACTTCTTCTATGAAGTCTTCTGCAACTAATATCACTCTCTCCATCTTTTTAATTGCTTACACATATGTCAGAGGCACATACTTCAGAATAAACTTGCTCTTTCTTTCTAGTGTTTGACTTTTGTCCCCATATATTCACATCCTAAGCCTCCCCCCAAGGACAAAGACCACCTAATCTGCGCCCCCCACCCCCAATGTCTGTCATGTGTTTTGCATCAAGGACCTGCTGAACAGAAACCTTATCAATGGGAAAGGGCTGGGAAAAAAAGACGGTGGTGATAATGGCTCATGTTTACTGAGTTCCGATGATGTAAGCATTTAGCATGCATTAATCTACTTAATTTACACAATCTCCTTTTGAAGTAAACCCCATGTTATGAAACAGATGCTTTGGTTACTGAGAAGTTAAGCAAATTGCCCAAGGTCCTACAAAGCATAGCTGAGATCTGAACCCAGGTTGTGTAGTTTCAGAGCCTACACTCATATGCATGCCCTTCTACTGAGGAAAGATGGCTATCCCCCAAGGACACATGAAAAGTAGATGGGATCAGAAAAATGAAGAAACTCCTAACCCCCCACATACTCATCCCTTTTATGGAATTTTCTTGTACATGTCTATGGCCTAAAATGTCAACCAGAATAAACTTTATGATAATAATAAAAAAAAAAAGAAAAATGGAGGAAGAATATGCCTTCCAGAAGAAAGAAACTAAGCTCTTGAATATTGACTCCAACTCAGTGCAATAGTTAGTTTGCCATGGCCAGCAGTCAAAGGGCAACAGGTCTTTCCCTGTGCATCAGGTCTGTCTCCAGCTTCAGAAAAGTCCACAGTGTTGGTGGTATAGAGGTGAGCAGAGTTGCCTTCCAGACAAGTCTACCAAAAGGGAAATTTTATCCTCTCCCACCTGCCATAGATCTTTCCCATTTTGCATGGGGAAGAGTGGAAGGTAAGTGACTGACATCTGTCAATTAAAAGTAGCCCCAGATCAGAAAGCCCAGCTGGCATCTGGGAGCCCCCTGTTGGGGATAAGCCCCAACCAGGGTTGCACTAAACCACAACAGACAAGAATTCTTAGCAGCCTGGAAAAACACCCCCAGAATTAAAACCTGTCATCCCACCTCTACCCCCTACCAAAGATTTTCTTTCAAACCTCCTTCAATGCTACATAATCTTTGTTAGACCATACCTAAGTTCCAGCTGTACAGCCCAATGCCAGATTTACAGCTCAAACCACCAGAACCTCCCCTGTGCGCGCGCACACACAGACACTGCTCTGGTCAGTACCAGGAGCCTAGACAGCGTCTACCACCACACAAGGAAGGACCTTGCTACACTGTTGGTGGGAATGTAGACTGGTCCAGCCCCTTATGGAAATCAGTGTGAAAGTTCCTCAAACCACTAAAAACAGATCTACCATCTGACCCAGCAATACTATTCCTAGGTATCTACCCAAAGAATACAAAAATACTAATTTGAAAGGAAAGCTGCACTTCTCTTTGTTGCAGCACTATATACAATACCAAAGATAATGAAACAACCTAAGTGCCCAAGGACAGAGGAGTGGATTAGCAAAGTGTGGTGTCTGTACACAATGGAATACTACTCAGCTATCAAAAAAAGATACACTCCTGTCATTTGCAACAACATAGATGGAGCTGGAAGGGATTATGCTAAGTAAAATAAACCAGAAGGAGAAAGATAAATACCAGATGGTGTCACTTATATGTGGAATATAGAGAAACCAAACAAAGGATCAGACAAAGACAAACATTAAAACAAACCCTTGAATGCTGACCAGAGTGAGGCAACTGGAGGGGGTGGGGGTTATGGAGGGTACGTGGATTATGGGGGAGGACTATGGGTGTTTTGGTGGTGGTAAAGTTTTGAAGGTTACATCTAAGGAGGGAAATCCTATATTGTCAAAATACAAGGATGTAAAACAATGGTGCTTCATTGAAAATCTTTTTTTAATTTTAAGTATAAAAATTTTTTAAAAACAAATTTTCAATGGCTCTTTCCTTTGAAGGAAATAGCATACAAAGGTGAACTTTTGGTAATAATTTTACAAAGTAAATATACTCATGGAAGGCTACAGTAGTGGTGAAAAAAGTGCCAGACCAAATGCCCAAGACCTAAAAAATCAGTAGGAGTCAACGAATCCCTGACATGGTTTGGTTTTTATGGAAGTATTATATCCATTCTTTCTAGATGCAAAGGGAAGGATGCTTTTATTCCTTCACTCATTCACTCAACAAACGCTGACTATCTACCCAGTATGCATGGTGTACTGATGTCCTTCTCAGGCATCATTCTGGAGACACATAGGTAAACACACCCTCAAAGAGATGAGAGTCCAGAAGACACAGATAGATAAATGCAGAAACCCATGGATTGCAAGTTTTTGGTTTCAGGAATGAAAGCTATGAAGAGAATCACAAAAGCATGGAGAGAATAGTTCCATTTCACAGGGGGCTCTGAAAGGCATTATGGGGGAGGCAATGGAAACCTGGAGGAGTAAACAGTATTCATATCAGGCATAGATTCAGGATTCTGCCTGTCTCCTCAGGGTGAAGTTTGGGGGGAAAGTGTGATAATTATCATCAGAGAGGCAGACAGAGTCAGATCATGGACTTCACAAACAATGCTATCAATTTGGCTCCTGGAAGCACTTACATCTGGAATAGCCAAGGACTTGTTCAATGTCTAAATTACCTGAAATTCCTCCAGGGAGGAGACAATTCCTCCCCACTTGCAAAGGACAGAACTGGCCCTGGTGGGACCCAGGGGATGCAGGAGACTGGCCAGGAAGGAGTGAGTGAATCTGATGCCCCATCCTTCATTGGAGTGTTGAGGCCCATGCACCTTACACACAATCTGTCTAAAGCTCAAGAATTTTCCTTTTTTGAGACTAGGTCTCGCTATTTTTGCCTGTGGAACCCCAGGCTCTCGTTGCCCGGGGTACCACAGACTCAAGCAATTCCCAGCCTCAGCTTCCCTGGTAGCTGGGATTACAGGTGCGCACCACTACGCCCAGCTATTTTTTTGGAACTAGGTTTCGTTATGGGCCCCAGGAGGGACTCAAACTGCGATCCCTAGCCCTGGCCACTTCATAGGCTGAAGCTTACAGGCACGAGCCACCGTGCCCAGTTTCCCTCCGTTCTTAGTCCAATATTTTTCATAGTATGAACAGTAACCAAGGGCTTAGTGGTTTTCTCTCTTTAAAGTGACTGCTTTTGGATAGCAGGGTATGTTTTCTCTGAATTGGTTCTGTAAGTTAAGGGTGGTGAAATGTAAGGGTCACCACTCTGTATTGTGTCAGCTATCAGGCTGACACAAATGGCTTTTATACATAGCTATCTCTCGATACTCGTAGCAAATATTTAAGGTGGAATTAATGTCCATATTCCACCCCTATGTGAGAAACTTGGCCTCCATCTGGAGTCAAACTCCTCATAAGTGGCTGGGCAAGGATTCAGACTCAAGGCTGCCCATCCTGGGCTCTTTCCATTGCGTTCCTGGGACTCAGGCAGAACACAGCAGGCATCAGTCAACAGAAGATGTGAAATTCAGCAGACACTATATTCTTGCCTTTCTCACATAACCCCTGGAAACTGGGCGAAGATTCATTTACGACACCATTTTGTGAGGTTCTTGACCCTCCAAAATGTCTACTCACTCCTTCTCTGACATTCAGGCCCAATTCCTACCTGATTCATATCCCTTCATTTCTAATATCAGATTTTTCCTTCTTCCTTACCTGCTGCTATCAATGAACTTCTAGAAGTCAAAAATCCATGGAGGAAAGTAAAAAACTTTTTGGACTATAAGAATGTGCTCTCTTCACAGCTAGACAGGTGTTACAAGGTCACGGGGTCCTTTCCTCTACTCAGAACTGGTTGGAAAAGATGGGTTTGGAAAGGACCGTCCAGCATAGGCTTGCTGGGTGAGGTCAGGTAGCCCCTCTGCTGTCAAGGACCTGCCGGTCTCATGAAACTTCAGGTAGCTGAGCCAGGAGAGAGGCAGGAGTATCACGTATGCTCCTTTTGACCTTGGAGGGATTTGCCAAAAAAATTCATATTTGCGTGAGTGATAGCACACTGATAGAATCTAGTTTTGTATCTCAACAGCCTCCTACTGGCAACCAGGATGGAGGCTGTATCGAGCAATCATGGTGTCTGGCTTGTTCACAATACCCTCTACCTGTGTTTTCAAAACCTGGCACCTTCTCACCTTTCGGGGGAGGGAGGGTGAGAAAGTGAGAAGCCAGGAGAGAACACTATTGTGAAACTATCTTATTCTTGGAATGTGTAGGAACAAATATGTATCTTGGAGAGGAGGCTGACTTTTGCTGGGTGGCTGGTGTGGGAGCTCTGCTGTTTTGTATTTTTCTGGAATTGAATTTACACCTGCCTCAAGGTCAAGGAGCCTGTTCATTTAGAGTCATCACCGCCTGGACATTCTTGGAAGTGGGCAGCAGGGCCCCACACTGGGGAAAAGAATACATTAGACTTGACTGGCTGGCTCTCCCACCAGTTTTATGGAGTAAGTGCGTGCGGGATTCTGTCACTAACATTTCTCAAAGTGAATACAGCACCTCCTGGTGATGGAAAAGGAGCTGAGGGCGTTATGACAGCATGGAAACAGCACCACCTACTGTGCGCTCTGTAGCATGCGACCTGGCTAACAAACTTTCAGGTTGGTGCCTTCAACTTTCTTAATGTAAATTAGACAGTATTGGGTTAGCTGGTGGTGTACTTGTAAAGCGAAAAATGAAAATGAAAATACAAGATGCTTCACTTAGCGGAACTATAGGAATCAAAGAAAACGGGTAGCAATCATTTCAATAGTATTTGCTGCCCATCTATTCTGGGGTGTGAACATGTAAAGTAGCATCTTTGCCATGGAAAAGCATGAGTTTTGGAATCAGACAATGGAGATCAAATTCCCACTAGCTTTGTGGACTTGGGAAAGTGATCTAATATCTCTGAGCTTCAGTTTTCCTTATCTTAAGGGGGGTGGGGGGCAGTGAAGAGGGTGCCTTAGAGGATTCTAGCAAACAATATTTATAAACTAAAAAAAGAAGAGTGCCAGTGAATTAATAAAATAGATATGTTTGAAGTCATCAGTTATCATTATAGTAAACAGACTTGAAAACATAGCAAAATGTTAGCATAATTATTTTGTTGCTATTGTCTTCAGTAGAGGAATACCATTATTCAGTTGCAATTACACCAGACCTAAAATGACAACAAAACTTTTAACTTAGCAATGCTTTTCCTAACCTTTAGAATTATGAACTATTCCTGAAATGAATGCATCAATTGAGAAAACAGAACTTCTGAGGTATCTTTAAATTTTACTTTCTCTAAAACGTTAGTCTTATCTTTGTCCAGAAGACAATCCATTTCTAGTCACAAAGCCAACAAACAAAACTGGACCATCTTGAGACTCCACTCACATCTGCTGAACACTTCCAGGCACTACAACCTCATCAGAGCTACTCTTATTTTTTTATCATTCAAATCGAAAACTGCATGACCCATCCCTTCTTTCCTTCAGAAAAGTGTTTGCCGAGAATGTTAGCACCTCTTTTTATTGCCTCTCAAGTACTTTCAAAATGATTCAGGAAAACCCAGCCTTGGAAATAACCCAAATGTCCATGAGCTGTCATCAAAATACTACTGCATGATAGAAAAGACAAGGAGAAAGTGCAATATGGGAGAGGTCCTCAAACCTAAACAAAAAGAAAGTAGATCAAATATACATATGGTATGTGTGTGTGTGTGTGTGTGTGTATACATGCATGTGTTTTAAGGATGAGAACTTCATACAAACAGGAAAATCAGTTCTGTGGTGGTAGACTGAGCATGGTCATTTGCATTGGATGGGAGATGCGGATGGACTACAAGGGGGCACTAGGGAACTTGTGGGTTCAGGGCAGTGTTCTGAGTTCTGGGTGGTGGTTACATATATATATGAGCAGTGGTGTGCAGGAGTCACTTAGAACCATCAAAAATGCTGACTGTTAGGTTTTCAGGACATATGTGAGTCAGTTGACAATCACATGAGCAGCCTGAAATCCACCGCGATGAAAGTATTTATGCAACATAAATCCAGATACTACAAAACAGGACTTTTTTTTTTGATTGAATAGAGGTGAGATATCTATATTTTATATTTATATAATTTTTACTTTTTTGAATATTTTATTGAGGTAATGTTGAGTCACATCACATTGTATGTTTACATTTCTATAAATGTAAACACTCACCACTGAAGCTCCAGTAATCTTCCATCAGATCCCTTTCACCCCTTTGCTCCCACCTCATCACACACACACACTCCCTTAGTCATAATCCAATGTGTTCTTTCCCCTCATTTTGACTCCTCTCCTTCCCCAGCCCCTCCTGTTGTCTCAGATTCAAGGTCAGCTTTCAAGTTTTGAACAGGAATTTTTTAATCCCACAGAGAAACCACTGTTAAACAATGACAAGCACAATTGCTGCATATATGTCATGAACTATACATTCAAGACATATGTCTGATACTGCACAAGCATATACCTTAATAAATGGGAGGGGGGGTAGAGCTCTCAACTAGCAAACTCTGCCAAACCCAGCAGGAGGCTCATACCAAACATGAGGCAGAGGATGATTTTAAGTGCTATTCCTGGGGTTGACAAAGAGAAATTCAGTTTTTTTGTTCAGTCACAATAGAGCTAAATCAAGAATCCAGATCAAAATGCATGAATGTCAAAAGCTAGGTCAACAGTTTTAGCTGTTTGTTAAATTCATAATACTGGTTATAAATCATTGGTCTTACATTAGTGAGGAAAGGTGAGATCTATGTTTACCCTCTATAATTTTATTAATTTTATCTTAAAATCATTACACAAGAGTCTCAGGTGTACAGTTAGATGATTTCTGCACACATATAGATTCATGCAATCACCACTACATTAGGACATAAACTAGTACCAGCACCTCCAAAACGTTCCCTTTTGTAATCAGTCTCCCTGACCCCACTCTTGACAGTCACTGTTCACTATTCTACTCTCCATCATTATTTGTGCTCCCCAAAATGTCCTATGAATGACATAAGAATGAGATTACTCACCCTGAGACTACTTCTACCACTCGAGGTAATTAATGTTTCCAGTATCATTGATTGTGGCATGCTTAAATAGTTCTCTCCTTTTAATTGCTGAAGAGCAGTCCATTGTATGGATGTAGTATTGTTTATCCAGTCTCCCACTGAAGAACATTTGGATGTTTCCAGCTTGAGGCAATTACAAAGAGAACATCATTAGGTAAACAAGTTTCCACTTCTCTAGAAAATAGGGTATATGGCAACTGTTTGTTAATTTCACAAGAAACTGCCACTGTTTCCCAGAGTGACTGTACCTTTTTTTTTTATTTCCACCAGTATCATATGACAATTATGGCTATTTCTTTATTCCCACCAGTACTTGGTGTCACCAGTAATTTTATTTTAGTTCTTCTACTATGTGTGAAGTCTTATCTTGTCTGTGGTTTTAATTTACAATTCCCTGATGCCTAATTACATCGAACATCTTTTTGTGGGCTTATCTGTAGTCACATATATTGCATATTTGTATAGTCTCCTAGGCTGTATCTAGTGTTTTATTCCCTTAACAGAGAATGAGGTTTTAAATTTTGATGAAGACCAATACATCAAAAAGAGTATTTATGAACCACATATTTGGTATCATAAGAACTGCCTTCTAACCTCTGGTAACAAAGGTTTTCCCTTTGATTTTTCTCCTGAACATTTCAGTGTTTACATTTAACTCTATCATGCATATTGACTGCATCTTTGTGATAAACTGTGGGGCCATTGTTTTGTTTTGTTTTGCTTTTTAATTTATCTAGCATGGATGTCCAGTTATGTAACATGATTTGTTACTTAAAAAAGTAAATCTTTCTCTACTGGTTTATTTTTCATAACTTTGTCAAAAATAGACTGGCATATTTGTGGAGATCTACTTTCATTTATTTATTCCATTCCATTGATCAGTACGTATATCTGAATAATACCACACTGTCTTGACTATGGTAGCTTTACCATGTGTCTTAAAATTAGGGGTATGAGTACTACAACATAATGCTTATTTTCAAAAACTGTTATCGCTAGTCTAATACTTTCTATATACAAGTTTAAATATAAAATATAAATTTCAAAAACAACTTAAGTTGTTAAGTTGTTGCAGTCTCATATAAAATAAAACTGGCTACCAAGGGGGGTGTGGGGGGAATAAAAATTAAACAGAGCGGTGACAGGAGCCCCTGCATACTTTCTGTTATCGTGCATGTGGGTGAATTACCCAAAGCCATCCCACTAGACGCTTGAATGTCTTGCTTTCCTACTCTGTGGAGACTCCACGGCAGGAGAGGAAATGACCTGCATAGGTTTCTCTCTAATCTTTCTGCAGCTCATTCATCAAGCTTGAATGTTACCAGCCCAAAGCATAGGTCCTTCACCATGGCTCCACATCAGAATCAGCTGGTGCACTTTTTAGAGCCCCTCAGCCCCCCAACTCCACACACACACTTCAGACTGCCTCTCAGGCCAATTATGTCAGCATTTTTAGGGCTGGGCCCATGCAAAAATGCATCAATATGTAGTCACACTTCAGTGGCATAAGAATCACCGCAAGCAGTTTTCCTCCCGAGACTGCCCACCTGTGATTCTGCAGCTCTATCTCTTTTCCCTTTCTCCTTTTCCTAAGAAACCTGTCCTGAAAAATAATATTAATAATAATCACACAAGGGCTTGCTAAGACATTGATAACTGGACGTTACTTCTAGAATTTCTGCTTAGTGGGTCTGGAATGCAGGCTGAGAGGTTGCATCATCTGTTCCAACAGCACACTTTGAGTACCACTGTTCTGAAGAATAAATGAATTAGATGCAAATTTGGGAGTGTTATACAAAAAGCTGTTCTGAAAGCCAACAGAATGCTTGAATGTAGCTTTATCTTAACAAAGCAAAACCGTATTTCGTACCTATATTTTTTGGCGAACATCTCCAGGGACACATATGTGCCAGTGGAGGGGGATATATTTTGTTAAGGGACTATCACATTCTTTGTCTAGAACCTAAGACTTAGGTAACACTTCCTACTACTGTTATTTATTTAGATTAGTGCCTCAACCTGAAAGCATTTGGTACCATGATGGATTTTCTTTAATGTTACAAAGAAATCACACTCAAGGGACTAAATGAGAATTTAGAAGCTGTTTCAGTCACTGAAATAGTCACAATTCCATTTTTGTGGGAATTATACAGATATAGTATAAGTGAAAATATAAAAGTCTTAAATTCATGTCATTTGCAGCACATGGGAGGAGCTAGGAGGAATTATGCTAACCAAAATAAGCCAAAAAGAAAAAGAAAAATACTGGATGATCTCACTTATATGTGGGATATAGAGAAACCAAATAAAAGGACAAGAAAAAGTTAAAACGAGCAAAGTGATAGCAGAACTAAAGCATACAGCAATGGAGGACCAAGGTGAAAGGACAAAATCAGGGGAAGGATGAGCACAAGGAATCATGACAGTTCACAGGTGATGTAGAGGGAGAGTACAATGGGGAATACTTTGGGGAATACAACAATGTAAGCAATATATATGTGATTTAAAAATTTAAATAAGTAATATATAAAATTCTTACATAGAATGAGAAAACGGGGTGGGGGAACCATAAAAAATCTGAGAGGAAAGCAGTAGAGAATAAAAGCTTTCTCAGTTGTGAGAGGTAAGGAAGGAGGGCCCAAACACTAGACTAAAAAGAGCACAGGCCTAGACAATGAGGCAGAAGCAAGTAGAAAACAGGCAGATCCAAAGACAGACCAAGATGTCACGTCATCACTGTGTCCAGGCTTTCAGGTGAAGCAGGAACCTGAGCTCAACCTGAGGCTGAATTACCTTTCCACACCACATCTATCTTCGTAAAGCTGTTAGGAAAGAGGGAGGCTAAGAAGATTTCTGGGCCAGAATTCATTATAAGGAAACAGCCAACTTATGCAGGAACAAAGTTTTAGGCATTCTCAGCATAACAGAAAAACATTTTTCACTTCAAGTCTGTAAAATTCAAGAAGGCTTCCTTCTTGGGAACCTCTGACTTAGGCTGTGATTCCAGACAGAAGGAGGTTCCCCATAGACAAACACAGGCCAGCACAGTGATGGTGGGCTACCCCACAGAACCTGACCCGGGGGAAAGGGACCTACCCCACTACCCCCAACCCCGGGGAGCTCCAGCTGCCTCCCTTGAGAGCACCTGAAAGATTTCCATGGGCACCTCAGAAACATGATACAGACTTCGAAGGGGCTAGAGACCCAGTAATATCATGGAAGTGCAAAACCGGTGAAACTTGATTTTTTAAGTCAGAAATACTGTGACGTTAAAAGAAAAATTTAAATGCAAAGGAGAATTTCACTTTGTCCTCTTAGAACTCATCTGCCCCTCTGCTCCAATATCACACTTCTGACATCTATTTTTGCCATTCCCACAGAACTGGAAGCTGTCAAGTTGTCTGACCATCTATTAAGTTGCTAAAGACGGCAGGATGTCATCAGACTCAATATTAGGCTGCCTGTTAATCATCACGCCCCCTGGCTCCCACTTACTTTTCTTTCATCCCATAGAAGGTTCCTAACAGCTGTCCTCAAGTCCTCCCAGGCTGCAGAAATCACTCCAAACAATATGTCAAAACACCATTAGTGCCCCTCCATGCTCGTCATCACTTCCCAGTCCCTTCCTCTGTGAGCCCCATTTCTCCTCTGTCTCTCTTCTTCCATCCCCAATAATCTCATAGCTTCCCTCTTCCTAGACCCAAGCCACCCCATGCTTTCTCCTTCCTCCCCATTCTTCCACTCCTTCTTTCCAAATCACCGAGACCAAGACAAGAACATTTGTCATCTGGGGGCCCCTCGGAAGCTCCTGCAGCCCAATCCCCAGGGCTTCCTCTACACCCCCAAGCCCCGTGTGCCTGGGCCTCCCAACAGCTGCGCCCTTCCTGGATCACTCACATCAGCAAGCGAAGCCAATGTTCCAAAACAGTCTCCGGAGCAATGATGACAACTGCACGGCTATTTTGGAAGGTCTACGCAGCCAAGTCCATAACAATGCAGAAAAGACAATAGAGTGATGCCCAGGCAATGTATTCAAATCCTGTATTACTTTAAAAAGACAGAGGAGCATTAAGGGAAAAATGGAAACCAAGCCCCTACAGCTCCTGGAGCCTGAAATACAGATGGGCTGTGAAGACATAGGTACAGCTTCTTTGGAAAATGACTTTACGATTTCCACAGGATGACCAAAATCCAGGGCCTGGGTCACAATAAGGTAGACCTGTTCTAAACACGAACACTCTTTAAACTATATTTTCTAAAATAGCCCAAAATGAAGCCCCTCAAACAATTAAAAGTAGAACTACCATTCGAACCAACAATCCCACTACTGGGAATCTACCCAAAGGACACAAAAACACTAATCCCTAAGGACACCTGTATATGAATATTTATCGCAAAACTACTTACAATTGCCAAGACATGGAAACAACTCATATGCCCCAAAACTGATGAATGGCTGAAAAAGATGCGGTATATTTACACAATGGAATATTATTCATCAATCAAAGAAGACAACCTTGTTATTTGCAGCAACATGGATGACGCTAGAAGGAATCATCTTAGCAGAAATAAGCCAGAAAGAAAAAAAGAAATATGGGATGGTCTCACTTAAATGAGGGAGCTAAGAACAAACAAATGAACAAATGGGCAACAAAAATATAAAACTACCAAAAATATAGAACTGAAACATAGAGTGAGAGAGGGGGAGGAGGGAGAAAACGGGGGAGGGGAGGGCACAAAAGACTGAGCTCATTCACAGGTGATAAGGTATTGGGAGAACCTCGGGGGTAGACAATGATATTTTATATATATATATGATATATATCATATATATATATACTTGTGTGTATATATATATATAGACAGATATATATGTGCAATCAATAAAAATATTTTAAAAATAAAATGTGACTTCTGTCAAAATAAAATAAAATAGCCCAGAATGGAGTCCAATTATCTATGACAATATATTCCTTATTTCCTTTTACTAAGTTTCTTAAACATGCACACAGAAAAGTGTATGTCACTAAGTTCACAGCTTGATGATTTTTCACAAAATGAATACACGTACTACAATAACAACAGTACCCTGCACCCCCTTCAAGTCATTACTCCACACCAAACTCAGGGTGACTACTCTCCTGACTTGATTCATCTTCCTGTTTTTAGACTTTATGTAGTAAAATCATAGTAAACTTTGGTAATTGGCTTTTCTTACTCCATATAAGTCTGTGAGATGATCCTCCTTGAGGGTTGCTGTGGATCATCCATTCTCACTGCTGTTCAGTATTTCACAGAAAAAGTTCACCACAGTGTATTCATCCATTCTGCTCTTGGGTATTTGGGGAGTTTCCACTTTGACAGCATTAGTGTTGTGAACATTCTAGAGTATGTTTTTTGGTAACTTATGAGTACAGTTCTATTGGGCTACTTCTATCTTCTATCTACAATATTCTATTGTAATCCTTGGGGTAGGATTACAGTTCTCAGAAATTTTTCAAATTATCAGAATATGTCAAAGAAAGGAAAACAAATTCAAATTTATAATGGCTCAGTTGTTACAAGAGATGAACCCCATAATTGCAATGAACCCACATTGACATTAGCAGTGGATGGAGTGTCCAGGCTAAAGGACAACTATAATATGGGGAACAGGTACTGTTCTCCAGGAGATCATTCAGAGAAGTGCCAGATTTCTTTTAGGATATATGAAAGAGCTGTGAAAGTGATCATAGACTCACACAAATAAAGCCAAAGGCGGGTCCAATAGCTTCAGAGAACCTGTGTTAGGTCATACAGTCATTCATAGTCATTCTTCATTTTTATATGCAGAATTTGTTTGACCTAAGAGCTGTGAGTCATGGAAAAGAAAACAAACAGCAGGGGGAGGTTTGAGATGCGAGTATGAACTTTAAAAAATCTGCATTGTTCACTTACATGAGGGATATAAGGAAAACAAACATGAACAAGAAAAATTTTAAACTGTGAGCAGAACTTAGGGGGAGGGGAACAAACAAGGGTGGAATGGGCACAAAAGATTAAGATGCCGGGCACAGTGGCTCGTGCTTGTAAGCTTCAGCCTGTGAAGCGGCCGGGGCTAGGGATCGCGGTTCGAGTCCCGCCTGGGGCCCGTAGCGAGACCTAGTTCCAAAAAATAGCTGGGTGTGGTGGCGCACGCCTGTCATCCCAGCTACCTGGGAAGCTGAGGCTGGGGATTGCTTGAGTCTGTGGTTCCCCGGGCAACGAGAGCCTGCGGTTCCACGGGCAAAAATAGCGAGACCTAGTCTAAAAAAAAAAAAAGATTAAGATGCTGGTTCTTAGATGATAAGGTGGTGGGAGAACCCCAGCATAGACAATGATGTAAAATATACATATGTATATGTGATTTTTAAATTAAAAAATAAAAAATTAAAATCGCATTGCAAGTTTTTTAATGATGACGGATAGAGTGAAAGAAGCAGATAAGATTGTATTATCTTAAGGAAAGACGATAATTCCACATCTTCATTCTTTTTAACACCAATCGGTGTGTCAGCAAAATAATTTCTTGAATGCTATTAGATCCCTTCATTAATACACAAAAAATATTTCTGAATGACTTCATGTCATTCTAACAAGTATTTAAACATAAATGATAGAATTAATCTTTCTGTCTTATAAACAGAAAAATGAAGGTCTAAGGCATCTGCATTTTCTAAGTTCAGTTTTAGTCAGGTATTCTGGAAGTTTCATTCATCTTCAAAACTGAAGTGACCCACCTTTGAACCAAAAGGAGACAGCGCCTCCTTCCATCCCCACACCCGAAGTGGCAGCATAACTGAGTTCACAGCACCACCTTGTGTTCATGGCGAGACGGTTCCTTTATAGAGATACTCTCCAGTATTCAGTTAGTATGGAGCACCACACCTGACTCACTACATTAGGTGTGGGGCATTCAGAGACAAGTAAGATAATTTTAAAATTTAAATCTTAATTGTCACATGTGGGCAACTTATATTACCTCATACAGCTTCTGTTTACTAAACCTGAAAATGGAGATTAAAAAAAAACCAAAACACTCATACAGTTTCTTAGAGTATATAAGTTAAGCAAAACAAGGCATATAAAATGTCAAGTTAGAATCACTCCATACATGATGACAATAAAGCATGACCTCCTGAAGGGCTTATATTCTTGTTAGGATTCATACATATAAATATACAGAAATGTTTCCACCAGTATTTTATTCACATAAACACCAAAGCTACTATCACTCTTATGTGTAACCTTTCGGCATCATGGAGCAGGGCTTCTTTTAACCTCAGTAAAAAAAAAACAAGCACGTACTAAAATAACAAAGGACCATCTGTGTAGCTAAAGGGCTCTCAGGTGAATGTAGTAAGTTAACTAGCCACGTTAAGTTTCTCAAACCTTAGTTGCCCTTTCCTCCACATCTTAGTACTTCAGTATTTTATTTCATCTATAAGATATTTTCTAAGTTCATTAAACTTCATGTTAAAGAATATAGCAAAGGATAATAGCATTTTAAAAAGACAGACTAACCTTTGTCTTGATCTCACCTTAGCAAAGACAGTGGAATTCCAGTTTCCTCCCAGTCTTGCTTATTCTTATCAGAGTTCCTGGGTGGTTAGAGAATGATTTCTATAACATCTAGACACTACAAACAGCCTTTTTTTGCAAGCCCCCATCCTCTGATCAGTTGGCTCTTCCTTGCTTTGCTAAAGCCTCTCTCTTGTGACTCAACGTTGTTGTCAGTGTATCTTCTCTCTCACTCGAGGTTGCCTATAATCTGAAACTGGAATCACTACCTTTTGCCTTTTGCACAGGATTCCTCTACTACTCATCATCACTGCTACTGGTTTGATCATCAGCCCTTGCTCAGCTCAGCTACTGCATGCAGTTGTGGGGGTGGAGACTGCTGCCTCAGGAGATAGTGGCTGTGTTCTTTGCTTTTCCTGCCACCTCTGCAGGAGGGAGCTTCATGTCAGCTTCTCCAGATAGTTGCGGCCACCAGACATTTCCTCTGCTATTCTTTCAGGTATGCCAATGAGGTAAAATTTACAATATCTTGCATCTAATCAAAGGGAATGATAGGGTGTGCCCCCCCCCACCACTGTCTCCTGTTTAAGATTGCAGGTTTCAAGGACAGGTAATGTTAAAATGGGAGAATGACCTTAGCTGGAATTTCCCTTCAGGAGGATGCAGGGGGAAGAAAGAAGTGTAACAGATTTCCTGGAAGGCGGGAAATCAGGGTATATAAAGGGTGTGCAAACAAAGAGAAGGATTCGATTCAATTCTAGGCGATTGGATTGGGATTCCAAAATGGAGAGGAGATGGGAATCGGCCATCTTGTAAAGATGTGAGCCATGTGAGCTAGGCCATGTGGCCACCGAGGGCCTGCAACCCTCGGCTGACCCAGACTGACAGCATGTGTGCTGAATGCAGTTAAGGAGTTCGCAGATTTGAACTCCGTGTTGGAGTTTGTTTCGCTGAGTTTAACTTGTGTCTGCGAGAGGCTGTGCAAAAGTTAGGCCTGAGAAGA
>PVHY01021242.1:0-24257 GCA_004024945.1 Uropsilus gracilis
GGAAGGGAGGAGGACTAAGGAGCAAAACACCGCGGGCAGTAGGGGGGGAGGCGGGGCTGCGGTGTGGACACTGGACACCCGTGGTCATTCCAACACGACACCCGTGTTGGAATAAGGGAGGGAGCGAGCCGAGTCCAGTGCTGTGTGCCTGACAGAAGCACAGCCCAGCCCAGCCCCTGAGGCTGAGGGCGCCCTGTGCACTGGGCCAGGGTGGAGCAGGTGGGGGGGAGGGGCTTGGGTGGGAGAGGAGGTCCGGGAGGCTCTGCGGCTACTGGTTCCTTCCAGGCCTTAACTTGGGCTGAGGTGGGAGTCAGGGAAGGTCTGAGCAACGGAGGGGTCTGAGCAGTGGGGGTTTGGCTGTGGTGGGGAGATGCTGGTGACTCAGTTTCCCCGCAGGCCATGGAACCTCGACCAGCTACATGGAACCTTGACGCCTGTTCTCCTTCCTGAGACTTTCTCATGTGGCCCCGCCTGCCGTCTGTGCAGCCAGGAGTCAGGCGCAATCCTTTTCTCTCAGTGGTGATTCTTTTCCTCCTGTCTCCTCCGGCCTTCAGTTCCCTCAAGATGGCAAAGTGGCTGCAGCAGCTCCGGACCTCGCTGGCAGGATCCTCAGCAGAGTAGAGATATTTGACCTTCGCACAGGTTGGGTCACCTCTATGTCAGTTTCTTCCGGGCAGGGACCTGCCATTATCTGGTTTGTCTCCCCCTGAGTCATCTCAGGATCGATGGCTGAGGCGAAAGGTGGTGGGGTGGGGTGGGGAGTGTTGCAGACCCAGCCCAGAGCTGTGGGTCTATTACCATCTGGGCTTCAGGGTGGAGGTCCCTCCCTGCCTCTTGATCCAAACTCAGTCCTGCAGAGAGTAGGGGTGAACCGCTTGTGGACCCCTCCCCTCCCAGAAGCTAGAGAAGAGCGAGGTGAGGTAAGGTCTGTGGAGTTCCCTGAGGGGAGGCCAGGAGACCTTGGCAAATCACCCCGAGCCTGAGGAGGCTCCAGGTAGAGACTAAACTGCCCCTGCCCCCACTGCTGGCTTCCCCTAGTGGCTGCTCCCAGGTGCTGGGTGACTTCAGTCTGTGTGTGGGTTCTGTCTGAGTCTCAGTACTTTCAGTGATTGTTTACAACATCACTGAGGCGCTTTCTGTAATCCTCAGAGGCGATCGAAAAATATGGACTCACTCCTTTTCTGTACGAGCCGAATTTCGTCACTCATGATGAGTGACCCTGTTTCCATGGGGGTCATGCTCTTCATTTGCCTCAGTCCCCACTACTCCCTATAGTCTGTCAGGTTGGAGCCCCTTCTCCCACTTCTCTCCTTTGTTTGCTACTGCTTGGCCCTTGATTTTGCAGTCTTGTCTGGTTCTTAGCTCTCTTAGCTCCTCCCAGGATACCCTATCAGATGCCCTGAGACTGGTGGGACTGCAGGTCCCAGCCCTGGAGAAGGGCAAAGAGTGGCACGGGGCCATTAACCCCCGAGTGCCCGAAGAGGCAGAGCACTGACTGATACTCACCTGTGACCACGAGGAGGGACTGTCCTATCACAGTGACTCCAATTTCAGGCCTAGAAGCCTGCCATCCACATGGGTCCCCCGGGAAGAGAGGTCAGATAGGAACCCCAGACTTCAGTCTTCCGCTCTGTTCCATTGCTCTGTGACCTTCAGCTCAGCCTCTACCTTTCTGGCCTTGGTTTCCCCACCAGGCGGTGGGAGCAGGTGACAGGGTCTCTGAGAGGCTTCCCACCCAGGGCCCGCTTTTGGAAGTCCAAGGGCTGATTCTGACCTTGCTTTCATTTTATGCCCCTCCACCTTTCCAATGGTAAAGGGGGTCACTGGTCCCCACGACACCTTCTGCACATGTTTTTTTTTTTTTTTTTTTGGAGACTAGGTCTTGCTATGTCCGGGGCACCGCAGACTCAAGTTGCCCCGGGGTACTGTGGACTCAAGTGATCCCCAGCCTCAGCCTCCCAGGTAGCTGGGATTACAGGTGTCCGCCAAGGCGCCTGGCTGCTTTTTCGAGACCAGGTCTCGCTTTGCTGCCTGGGGTAGCCCTGAACTCGCGAACTCAAGCAATCCCCAGCCTCTTGCCTCCCAGTGCTTGGACAACAGGCGCGCGCCACCACACGGTTGCTTTTAAAGTGTAGCGGCCCTGAATATGCTATGAAACGTCTGGGTTAAAGGGAGGAGGGACTTAGATTTATTAAGCACGCATGGTTTGCCAGGCTCTGGCCCTGATGTGGAACCTCACCCGTCACCTGGACTCACCAAGAAGAAACGGAGCTGCAAGGATTCCTGGGAGCTGCCCTGCTGGGCTGGCGCTGGTGGGAGGACCTGAAGGGAGGCGCCTTCCTCACACCTGCAGCGAGCTCAGCCCAGGTGAGCTGCTGGGGGGAGAATCCCTCTGATCTGGGTGATGGCGCTGGCGCGCACTCGCGGCCTGTGGTGAGGCCTGGCGGCTCCAAGCCGACCGTCTGGGGGTGGGAGGCCGGCGGTGGGGTGATCTGCTCTGGGCAGGGCTGCCTGGGAGGGGCAGGCAGGAAGACAGGGCCATGGGCCTGCCAAGAGGTATTGATTCCGGGCACCCGGCGCTGCGCTGGGGCCCTGCCAACGATGAGGTCATGAAGGATGGGACGGTGACTCCCTGGCGGCATTGTCCCGCCGGTGATGTGACCGCCGGGCGTGAGGGAGCTCTGCCGGGGGACACAGGCTTTCTCCTTCCTTCTCCTTGAAACCCCCTGACCCCCAGCGGCGGTGCTGGGGAGGCGAGGCCTGTGGGCTGTGCCTAGATGTTGTGCTGTGTGACCTCAAGAAAGTCGCGGTCCCTCTCTGGGCTTCCTGTGGGACTCCGTGGTTTGACGGCATCTCTGACGAGATGGATGAGTCCTCAGCCAAGATCCCTGGTCTCTGGAGAGTCAGGGGGGAGGCTGGGCTTCCTGGGAAGACATAAGTGCTGGTCATCAACAGCTTCCAGCAGCTTTCCACAACTGCCTCAGTTTCCCTTCTATGTTCTGAGGGGCGGGGGATGGGTCCTCCCATCGGTCTCTGTTCTTTGCCTGTTGGCAAAGCTGGAGTGTGCAATGGGGTGTTAGGGCCCCTGCTGTGTGGCTTCTGGGAGGCTGCTTAACCTCTCTGTGCCTCGCTTTCTGCCATGGCAGTGGTGAGGGAGGCAAGCTCTGGCAGCCCAGCTGGGGGCCAGCGTGTGAGAGGACATGAGCAGTGGACGCCTGGCTGTACCTGACCCTGACAGCTGACAGTCACAGGTCCTGGTCTGAATTTGGGTCCTGGCCTTTGCACCCTTCTCAAAGCCTCAGTTTCCCCATCTGTAAAGCGGAGACAACAGCGTCTCCCAGCTCGGTGGGGACTGTGGAAAGAAGCGATGGAGGCCACTCTTGTGCAGGGCTTGGCACCCAGGGCTCCATGGATGTTGTCCATGGCTGTCATGGCGGCCCAGCAGGCCAGCCTTGTCCCCCACCTCCTCTCCCCTTGGGCAGCCCCAAGGAGGTATAGGAGGCTCCCCCTCCCCCCACTCAGGCTCTGAGTGTGCCCTGGCTGTGTGGTTCTGCAGCATGGGGGGGCCAGGGCAGGGAGGTGCTGGCCCAAACCCCCAGAGAGGTGGCAGATGCAATGGTCACCTCCACGGGTCTGTCCGCCTCTCACAGCACTTGGGCTGTGAACACCACTATGTTCTCATGCATCTCTTTGAAGCTCCATTGTAACTGGACTCGGGAGTTGAGTAAGTTGGGGTGGGGGGCGGATGACGGGAGGCTGAGAGAGTGCGCCTGCGGTTTCCTCCCGCAGCGGCACTGATCAGCCCGTGCCCGGCAGGAAGGGGCTGCCCCAGCACGCTCAAGCAGCACAGGTGCGCACCTCTTCCCGTTGGCCATCATTTCATGGCCTCGACCTTGACGTGGTGTGACGTCATCTGACGGCACTCCCCACCCTCATTGTGACTGCAGAGACGGCTGCAACCAGACAGGGACAGCCAACGGCCCGAAGTCACCCAGGGAACTAGTTCAGAACCCCAGCCCAGCCCTCCACCGGCACTTAGGACTTTCCTGGTGTTTCTCTGCTGTCATTCAAGGTCCCCGGCCATCCTGCTGGGGAAATGACCTCCTCAGAAGATGTGCATTTCAGTGTTGCTTCTTGATACCAGCTCAGACTGCTGGCAGCTGAGTTAGCGCTTGTGCAGAATGTTCTGGAATCAAACACGACCTGCGCTGTGTCTGCTTCCTCTTTTGAGCTCAGCCTCCCAGGCTCAGAATGGCTGAGCCCTCAAGGCGCAGATTTCTCTCACAGGAGCCGCACCTCCTCCCACTCCACTTCCACTACTTCATTCCAGGTTGCTGCTCCTCCAACATGCCAAACGTGGGCCCCAGGACCTTGGCACCTGCCGCTCTCCCTGGTGTCTGTCTCTTGGTCTTCCCAGGCTGCCCCAGCTCACGCAGACTTGCCCGTCCCCATGTCCTTGTTATCCTGGTTAATCTTCACCCTGGTGCTCTCACTTTTGGGATCCGTCTCCTGTGTAGTTACTTGAGGGCCGCCCAGCTCTTTCTGGGCACCTCGTGGAGACAGCAGTGAAGATGCAGATGGTTCGCGACTGACCGGTGAGCAAGATTCTGCGGGGATCCTGCTGGCTACTGCCCTGCTCACCCAATGGCTTCCTGAGAGCCTGGAAGGGCCATGGACACTGGCAGAGCCTACCTGCTTGAGGTGGGAGCCATGCAGATCTGAGCGGCGCCGGCAGAAACGCAGAGATGAGTCCGGCCTCCCTGGGATCCCGGCCCAGGCCTGCACTTTCCTTGCACCAGCATTTTCCATGGCTTCTTTTATCTCGTTTTTAGATTATTTTTTATTGATTGCATATATATATATATGTGTGCGTATATATAAATTATATCATTGTCTCCCCTGAGGTTCTCCCATCTCCTTATCACCCACGAACCATCTTAATCTTTTGTGCCCGCCCCCTCCTCTGTTTCTCCGTTCCCTCCTCTCCCTCTCTTGCTCTATGCTTCAGTTCTGTTGGCAGTTTGGAATTTTTCTTATCCATTTGTTATTTTTCCCTATACCCCTCCCATAAGCGAGACCGTCCTGTGTTTCTCTTTTTCTTTCTGGCTTATTTCCGCTAACACGATTCCTTCCAGCTCCATCCATGTTGCTGCAAATGACATAAGTTAGTCTTCTTTGATGGATGCATAATATTCCGTGGTGTACGTAGACCACAGCTTTTTCAGCCGCTCATCAGTTTTGGGGCATGGGGGTTGTTTCCGTATCCTGGCTATGGTGAATAGTGCTGCAGTAAACAGGCACGTACACGTGTCCTTTTGAATGAGTGTTTTTGTGTCCTCTCATAGATTCCAGTAGTGGGATTGCTGGGTCGAATGGTAGTTCCACTTTCAGTTGTTTGAGGGTCCTCCACTCAGCCTTCCATAGTGGCTGGACCAGCTTGCACTCCCACCAGCAGTGTAAGAGTGCCCCTTTCTCTCCACACCTGTGCCCCCTTTTTTTTAATAGGGGCCATTCTTACTGGTATAAAATGGTATCTCAGCGTGGTTTTGACCACTTCTCCTTTTTAAGTTAACTTTTTTCCAGCTTTATTGGGGCATACTTGACAAATAAAGTTGTTAGATACCCTGAGTATACACGGTGACGCTGGGTGACAGGCGTCCCTCATGGTGGGCCTGCCCATCTCATGACATGTGTCACCTCACGTATTTGTTTCTGGTGAGACACTTACATTTCACCCGCAGCACCGGTCAGTGAGACACAGCGGTGCTGGCAGCTGCTATCCCCACGATCCCCCAGCTCCTGAGGCCTCACACCATCTAGCTGAGACATACCCTGTCCCCGAGCCCCCATGGCCCTCACCTGCAGTCCCCGGAAGCAGCTCATTGGCTGTTTCTGAACTTGACCTTTTCTGTTCTTGGTTAAGGTTCGCATAGACAGGAGACCCTGCAGTTTGTCTTTCTCCACTGGCCTTATTTTTTTTTTTTTTTGGTTGGGGGGGAACTAGGTCTTGCTATGTTCCCCGGGGTACCGCGGACTCAAGCGATCCCCAGTCTCAGCCTCCCAGGTAGCTGGGATTACAGGTGCCCGCCTCCACACCTGCCTGGTTTTTTCAAGACCAGATCTCGCTATAATATTGCACAGGGTAGTCTCGAACCTGCCAACTCAAGTGATCCCTGGCCTCTTGCCTCTCAGCACTTGGACAACAGGTGCTCGCCACCACGCCCAGCTGGCCTTATTCTTGCCACCCTTAGCATCGTGTCCTCAAGCTCTGTCCATGTGCCCCATGGGGCAGGGTGTCCTTCGGCCTCCTGGCCGGATGCACAGTTCTATGCCCTGCCGTCTCAGCCCTTGTCCTTGCAGGGCACCTTATGTCTCTGCCAGCAGCAGCAACTACTGCTGCCATGAGCACCATGGCGCCGTGCCTCCGTGGTTCCTCTTCCTGTTTCCTCCTCCAGATGCCCACCCAGATGTGGGCTGCAGGCTTGCTGGATGGCAGGTCATGTCTCTGCCATACCTGGAGGGCCTCTATCCCATCCTCCACTGTGGGCACACCTGTTTGCCTTCCCACCAGCGGGGCACAGAGGTCCCACCCTCAAGCTTGGCCCAGGCTGAGTTGGCTATCCTGTGTGCCTGAAACAGTTCTGACAGCTATCCTGCCCTTACGGTGACCAGAGACAGCTGCGACCAGAGAGGGATGGGAACTTGCCTAGAGTCCTCCAGCGAGCCGGCACTCAGCTCTCACCCAAGCCCCTGCCTCCAGTTGCACCCACTTTCCCTGTCAGAGCATTGCTGGGCCCTGACAGTGAGGAGGCTGGTAGGGGCAAGAGCCCAGCAGCAGGCAAGCAGGTGGGCCAGTTCCTCACCCCATGGGGACCCCCTTTCTGCAGCGGGCAGCCCTGAGGGCAGAGCCGGAGGCAGCAAGTCAGAACTCAGTCAGGCACGAGGGAGGAGCTCCTCACATTGCAGAGCCCGCTTCCACCTTGTGTGTGCTCGGGGCTGAGCTCACGCCCGGGTCCAGGCCATCTCGTGGGCACCATGTTTCCGGGGTCCCTTGAGCCCTCTGGCAGATGAACCAGGAAGAAAACACCTTTGTGTTCCTGTATAAGGTGTTGAGGATTCCTGGAGTGCTACAGATGGAGAAATAATAGGGCTTCAATCACTAGGCCAGGTCTAAAGGCACTGCTGGCAATTTCCAGACAGGGAAACTGAGGCTCCATGTGGTCAGAACGTGGCCAGGAGCTCTCGGGAGGGGGCTCAGGCTCAGGTGCCCACTGGCTGGCACTCAGGCTTGTGTGGGACAAGCACCTGAACTTCTGCCCGCTCTGAGCCTCTGCAGGGTGAGACGGGGTAGGCACCCCCCAACCCCTGTCGTGGCTCCCCCATCCCTGCAGCCTCCTTCAGTGAAACCAGAAGTCCTGCCGCAAGGACAGATGAGTCAGAAGGTCGGGCAGTGAGAGACGCGTGCGGCTCCCCAGCCGGTTCCGTCATTCCTTTGTGCCTTGAATGAAATTCCTCCTTGGTACGTGCCTTGCAGAGGGAGAGAAGAAAGAGCACGCGGCGGAGAGCCCAGAGAGATGAATTGACCCTGATAATATCAAATTGCTCGTTTCTGAGTTCACTGACGAGCTGCCGGGGGTCGGGGAGGCTTTCTGTAAGCCATAAATAACGCATTTTAATAACGGGGACTTTGATTCCTTGCTGGGGCTGGAACTGTATTGTGATTCGGGTGGCAACTTGTCGGCGCCCAAGTGGGGTTTCTCTGGCTCTTATTAAGGGATTACATATTTGGGGCAGGTTCAGGTCTTCATGGTCTACTGGAAAGCCAGCCTGCTGAAAACGCTTTTGACCCAAGGAAATGGACTTTCAGTGCACAACAATTTTTTCCACTTCTCAAGTTCATTGTTTGCCAGTTTCACCCTGAATTTGGATGAGAGTTATTAACTGATCACTCCCCCCACCACTCCCCATTCTTCTGACCTCACAGTAGCTGCATGACTCAAAGATGCCTCCAGCCATGGGCTCGTGGCTCAGATCACTGTGGGGTTCTGGGGTCCTGGGGAAGGAGAACCCCCAGCTTAGACAGCTTTCAGGGTCAAGTTCTGTCCAGACCTGGGTCCATCTGAAGACAGCTCCAGTTTCTCTTCTTGGCCACAGACTTGCTGTATGATCTTGGACTAGTTACTTGATGTCTCTGGACCATGTGACTTTCACTGTGAATAATCCCAAGCCTGTGGTTCGATGCTCTCTGAGGTCTAGGGAAGAGCTGCTTCCTCTCCTAGAAAATGGGGATGAAGATATTCACTCTTAGCAAGAGACATTGGGTTTCATTTCAAGGAACTGAAGTCAAAGTCCCAGTCAAGACAAAGAGATTGTAGCTACCCTGAAATGAACGAGCTTTTTGTACTGTTTTCCATGCTACCATTTGCATATTTCTTTATTCTATAGAAGATAAAAAATGTAAAGATCCATGAAAATACTGCTATTTAGCTCACTAATATATAGCTTCTTGTTTACCCAGTAATAGAATTCCAGTTCTGTTCAGACCTGGCCTGGACCCAGGTAAAAAGTTCTATTTCTCAGCTTCTCGTGTAGCAAGAAGTGGTCATGGTCTAGTTCCCGTCAGTGAGGTCTAAACTGAAGTTGCTGGGAGGGACTTCTCAGAAATTCATTTTGCTTCTCACCTCTGGCAATTCTACTCGCCTGGGATGTGGCTGTGATGCTGGATCTCTGCAGCTATTTTGTGAGCATGAAGATAAAGGTCATACCCAAGGAAAGGTAGAGTAGGGTGAGGTGAAATCCAGGTGCTCGAGGGCAGGTGGGGTAGCTGCCTAGGCCTATTCTATATCCCCAGGGTTCTAACTCAAAGAGAGAAAAACAAAGCACTGCTGTGTTTTAAGCCAGTTATTTAGCTCTTCTGTGAAGCATGTCATGCAAACAAATGCAATGACAAATGATAACGCTGGACAAGGCCAGATAAAACTCTTACTATTAAGAGTCTCAGAAGGAAGTAAGAATGCTCCACTGACCACAAAATCTCACATGATTTTAAGGTCTGACTGATATCGGGTGACCAAAACAAAGAAAACAGCGTGCTTACCGAAACTTACAGAGAGGAGCAATGGCCCTTTAAAGTCAGTCACACACCAGGTTCTTCCCAACCCATGCATATCCAAGAGAGTAAAACTATCAAGTCATTTAACCATGTGGAACTCACTTAGTCTTCAAATATCATTTAAATTATCAAATCTACATGTGTATGTAATCTCTACAAGCCTCAGTCAACCAACCATTGGTATCCAAGAGGGAAAAAATTATTTAATACCATTACCATTTATCAAGAGAGTAAAACTATCAAACCACTTAACCACATAGAGCCCAGTGGGTCTCCAAATCTCATTTAATCCTCAAGTCTACATACATATTTAATCTCTACTAACTAGACTATTACTTTTCTGAATTCTCTCCACTACTAGTTAAAACAATACTAGTTTTCAAACAATTATCCAACAACTGGTATCCAAGAGGGAAAAACCAAGCCCTTAACCCTGGGAAATCCCATTGGGTTTCCAACACTTATTCAGACAGTCATGGTTACATAAACAGTCAATCCATATGAGTAGTCTATTACTTTTTTCTGAACTTCCAAACGCTCTCTAGATACAACTTTTGGAGTACATACTGCATCTGCTCTGGCTGTTTTAAGTCAAGCTTCCATGGATTTTTCCTCTTCTTGTTCCTAAACAACATGCATACTAATGTAATTGTACAGCTTTCCATGAACAAAAATTCAAAATGTACACAGGGCTTTTCACTACATGCTCATACAGTCCATAGCAATAGGAACATTACAAAACATGCCATTTTTTAACCCCTATCTACTATTTACTAAAACACTTTTACCAAAGGTCTTGCAAACTGCTTTGATGCTTTAAGGTAATCAATGCAAGGAAAAAAAATTCCTTGCCGCAGGAGGGTTGTCCCGGCGGAGTCGCCAACTGAAATTGGGTGGGAAAACAGGCAAACAGAGTGTTTACCCAAATTTGCAGAGAGGAGCAACTGGTCCTTTAAAGCCAGCTACACACCAGGTTCTTCGCAGCCCACACATGCAGTAGCAAGACCATATAAACCTTAAAAGGGAGGCAGAAACAAATTTACTCAATAAGACACAAATGAGACAAGAGTCACTGAGGGCACAAGGGATCCCCTTTAGTAATCTTACCACACGGTCCAGTCTCTAGTCCAAAGTGCACATGGCCACAAAATGGCGACTGCCCCACCTTAAGCCAGATAAAGGAGTTAAGATGGCATCGTCACTCCTTCTTCAGAAGACACAGCTCCACTCCCTCCAAGCCAGAAGAAGCCAAGATGGCATCATAGATCCTTCTCTGAAAGCAGGAGATTCAAATCCAATGAGGAAGACCAGGGCGGTATCATCAACTCTTCTGCAAAAGGCACAGCTCCAGCATTCTTTCAGCTCCAACTCCAAAGTGGCCCCGGCATCAGCAAAACTCACTCAATACAGTAACACAGCAAGCGCTTCAGTCAAATCACGTTGAAAACAGCAACACAGCAAACTCTTCTCAGTTCTCCAGAAGACTTCCAAGCTTTGCAGTTTCAAAATTAAACCAAGTTTTCAAGCACCACGTTTCCAAGACAGCTCACACAGCTCACAAGGTTCTCCAACATGCTTCCCCGGGCTCCTCACTGGCCCGGGCTGGGCATGGGGATGGAAGCCCACAACTTGGCTTCCTTCCCTGCCTGCTGCCCCACATGGCAGCAACAGCCCTGAGGCCTCCAGCCTCCCTGCTGCTCCTCTCTATAGCTTCCTTTTCTGTTCCCTCTTCTCTCTTCTCTTCTGTTCGCTCTTCTGTTCTCTACTCTCCTCAGTTCTCTTCTATTCTCTACTCTTCTCTCTGTTCTCCTTCCCTGTCTTTATCTCTGTCCCCTCCCTGATCCTTTAATCCTCTTCTCTCTCTCTCTCCCTCTCTCTCTCTCTCTCTCTCTCTCTCTCTCTCTCAAGAAGGCTTAACTTGCCTTCTCCAAATCTCCACCCACCAATGCTAATAGCTATTTTAATTCATCAACACCAGTACTGGGGGCCACAGCCCCCTGACATGACTTTCACATTGTCTCTGTGCCTGCTCGTAGCCAAAGAAGGAAACACCAGCATCGTCATGACTCCGATTGCCCCTTAGAAGGAATCTCAGTTGTTTTCTGCAACATTTTGTTGCTCCTTCAAGTTATGTTTCAGATCTTTGGCTTTGGGGGCCTGATTCCCAGCCGTATGTTTTGGTAGAGCAGCTCTTCGATGGGGACAGCCATCAGCTGATGGTAGGTCTCTTGGTCTCCTCTGGGGCTTTGCTGTGGGGCCACTGCCATTCGGCAAGCCTCCTCCCTCTGAGCAAAGAGGGTGAGCAGTGTCATTGACAGTGTCTCTGCGCCAGGTTTCTGTTCACAGCTCCTCAGTGACATTGTAGGCGTCGTTATTTTGTTTATTCTCGCAGTTCAGTGCTGGGTGGTTCTCACCTTGTTCTTTTTGAGTCCTGCCCGGGTGGCATCAATTTAAGGGTCTTTCTTCCTGTACCTCACCTGTTTGGTTTCTGTGGTCGAAAAATCATCTTGAGGTGCTTATTCCTGATTAGGGCTCTCTGGAGAGGAGGCAAACCCAGAGGGGTCTGTGGCGAACCCACCCCCCTCAACGGAGATGAAACAGGAAGCAATCATACAGGCCAAAGGTGCTCGAGTCGGCCTACGAAGGCAAAAGCAGTGCAGGAAAGATAAACAGCAGCTCTACCAAGTCCCAAGAAATCACACCCTCACCAAGGATGAGGAAATAGATCCAGAAAAGAAAAAAAAAAAAAAGACCAACGGCTAAACATGGACAAACAACAAAAAGAAAGGAGGTGAAGTGACCAGGGGGGATGTGGTGAGGCAGGGTATTCCCATGGGGATCAGCAATGATACAATCATGTATTGTAAAAAATCCAAAAATTAACCCCCCCCCGGAAAAAGCCAACCCCCCCAAAAAAAGGTGGAGTCTCAGTCATTCTCAGCATTTCATGGCAGCCGCATCCCAGAGGTCTCCCAGGGCCTGAGGGAACAGGCACCCCAAGAACATTTCCCAGATGCCGCTGACTCACCTGCTTCTGTGGACTTTCAGGGCCCCTCCCCCTCCTAGGTGGCCACATTCATTTGAAGTGAATCTTGTCACTGTGGCCTTCCTATGGCGCAGCCATCGCAGAGCCCCCTCAGAAGCCTGCTAACAAATCAGACCCCTTCTCCACCACCCTTGGGTGCGCCTCCAGGGCCTCTGCTGGCTCAGGCCCCAAGGCTCCCGGCCCCTTCCTTCCACCTCTGGCCTGCCTCTCTCTGTATCCCTCCGTGTCTTGAACCCCTCTCTCTCCCAGCTCCGTCTGATGGCCATAGCCCTGCTTCTTGACCACACGTACCTGAAAAGCGAAGCCTGCTCCACCCCCTCCCACCCTTGTCCTGCGGCTCTCCCACCGCAACTGAACACCCTATACTTTTATTTTTTTAAGAGACTAGGTCTTGCTATGTTGCCTGGGGAATCGCAGACTCTCATTGCACGGGGTACCACGGACTCAAGCAATTCCCAACCTCGACCTCCCAGGTAGCTGGGATTACAGGTGCACGCCACCATGCCCAGCTATTTTTTGAGAGTAGGTCTCGCTATGTTACCCCGTTCGGGACTCAAACCTACACTGAAGCGATTCCTAGTCTCAGCCTCCTGTCCTAGGCTGGGATTAAAGCTGTGTGCCACCCCGGCCAGCCTTGCCATCCTCCCTCGCTGTACTTGAGCTTTGTGCACTCGTGCTACGAGTTCTGGCTGCTCTCTGTGGCCAGACAAGCTTCTGAGCACCGGGGGTGCAGAGAGCAGAGCAGACCCATCCCGCCCCCGTGGAGGGATTCGCGCTGCCAAATGCAGCCTCACATGCAGTCTGACACCCCTCGTGTCCTGTGCACAGACCATGTGCACCCCAACGCAGGCTAGGGGTGCAGCGGCAGGGGGCTGTGTGGGGTGTGGCAGCTGGGGAGAGTCGCACCCAGGGAGGTGAGCGAAAGCATGTAGCCTGGCACGGATTCAAGCAAGCGCGTGCTGGCAGGGGGCACGGCAGGTGCCAGTCCTGGGGTGGAAATGAGTTCAGTTGGGGGGGAGCAGTTAGAGGGGAGGCGGGGAGGTGGGCTAGGAGGTGGACAGGCCGGGATGTGAGCTGAAGAAGTTGCTTCTTTCTTCCCTGGTGGGAGCGGAGACAGGAGCCCAGGGAGGAGGGGTGTGAACCCGCTCAGGATAACCCCGCCCCCCATGGAGAACACAGAATGGCAGGGAGGCGGCAGCAGGGAGGCAGCTGAGGGGCCATGGTGCCCGTGTGAGCAGGGACGGGTGGTGGCGGCGAGGTGGGGCCTTGGGGGTGTTTGTGGTACAGGTGGGCCCAGGGTTGGGGTGACGTCCTCCAGGGCACCCTCCTTCCAGAAGCCCTGTCTGCGCTTCTCTCCTCCTTTCCGCTGCCCGCGCTCGGCCCCCTCTCCGGTTCCTCCATCTCTGGTGTCAGTGTCCCCAGGGGCCTGTCCTCAGCGCTCCCCTGGCCATGGCATCCCTGGCTCCTCCCCACGTCACCTCAGTCCTTCAGCCACCGAGACTGTCTGCCTCCCCGGCCCTCCTTCCAAACCCCTCACCTCCTCACCCCTGTGTCATTCCGCACCCTCACACTCTCAGCTCCTGCCTGGCCTCCTCCCCGGCCTCCTCCCTGGCCTCCCGGCCTCCCCTCCCCAGCCCTGGCCCTGGCCCTGTAACTCCACCACCCCCTGCAGGCAGGCAGGAGGCATGCTCCTCCAGCAGCTCTGCTGCCCACCCCGGTCCAGGTCCACCGCTGGTGACCACTCTGCCCACCGGCTACCCTCCCACCCACCCTGCCCACTGCTCTCTGCTCGGACTGTGCCTGTTCCGCTTGCCCACCTGCAAACTCTGACTCACCCCGGAAGCAGAACTACTGGCTGCTTCTGGCTAGAAAACTCTCCATCAAGGACACGTGATTTGCCTGGAGGTTGAGGGTCGGGTGGGATCAGGGGCCCAGTGGACACCAAATCCCTGCTGGCCTTGCCCTCCCATGTGGCCGCCGGGTGAGTGGACTTCCCCAGCAGGTTGGGCTTCCCCCAAAATGGCCGCCGGAGCACCAGCATCCTCGGGCGGAAGCAGGAAGTAAGAGTGGGTGCGAAGGAAGGGTCTCCTCACACGCTTGCTTCTTCTCAGGAAGGAAACACTGTCCACAAACCTCCAGCAGATGCCCCAAGTCTCATGGCCACCCCGTGATCACCCCAGGCACTGACCGCTGTGTGCCGGTGGGCGGCCATCACTGGGGACCAGCATCTTAGCTCCATCGGAAAACGATGGTCCTGGAAGGAGGAAGGACTTTGCAGGGACCCCCCCCAGGCGGTCGTGTGAAGTCAGCCCAGGCGCCCCTGCCCCTTTGAAGCCGTGACCCCGACATGGGCAGTGACCTGTCCCCGGCCTGGGCGGTGTGTTTGCTCATGAAGTCTGGGCGTTGCATCGGCTGGGTCTGAAAGCCACAGAGGCCTAAACAGGATGAGGGGATGTGACTTCGTTGCAAATGCCAGATGTGGAAGAGAAAATGAAGGACCAAGAGGATGTGGAGAGGAAACTGGGTTTCTGGTTCAGAGGAGGCAGAGAGAGGATAGAAGCAAAGGAGCAGAGACTGGGAGCCCCAACTTTTGGGAAGGAGAGAGGAGGCAAGTTTGGAGCACCCCGAGGACCCAGAAGCAGAGTCCTCTGGGCTCTCCCAGCATCTGCCCGAAGGCTCGGGAGCCGGGTGAAGGTGGAGGAGGTGATGAAGCGCTGCGCCACCGTGCAGCTGGAGAGACTGAGCTGAGCCTCATGAGGGGAGCGACGGGGACCAAAGGGCAGGACGTAACCCTGCGATTGCAGACTGAGGTGAACCCCACGCGGCTCCCCGAGGAGCAGAGGTGGGTTCCTTTCTGTTTGGGGGACTCGTGCAGGGTGGACTGATTGTCCCCCCCCTCCCCCGACTGTAAATAGCCTGAGTGTTTACTCTTATTGCTGTCTGATCTCTGGGCGGCCGCTTGCGCGGGCGGGAAAACCCACAGTGACAAACATTAAAAAGGGGGGAGTCCCCCAACCTGGTACCACTGTCATGTCCACCCGCCCGCCCCACCCGCACCCTGCCTGCCCCGACCGCGGCCCCAGACCGTGTTCAGGTCACCACGGGCCTGGGGCCGCATTTCCCAGCTCCATCTCACGACTTTGCCCCGCGCAGCTAAGCCCCACCGTCCAGAGGAGGAATCGGAGGCCCAGAGCTGGACGGGGCAGGTGGCCAGTGAGCGTCCGAGAGGAAAGGGCCTGGCCTGGGGTTCCCATCCACCTTCCCCTGGGGATAGGCTGCCTTAGAACTTCCTGCCACGACAGAAGTGCCACCTGTCTGCCCTGCCCCGCAGCCTGGGCACCAGCTGTGGGCTGCTGGGCCCTGGAGAGGCGGCTGGGGTAGCCCAGGGCTGATTTTTCCCTGAACAGTCACAGGTGCATGGCTGGTGACAGTGGCGGAGGATGTGGTCCCGAAACTGGCACTCCCAGCTCCTCGGCTGCAGCAGAAGGTGGCCAGCCAGATGGACCACAGGCCTCAGACGTGTGAGCGGGAGCCTGGGGGGGGACCCAGGGGGGAGCCAGGCGGGAGTGGGTAGGAAGCAGGTGCTGAACTGTCCAGGCCCCGCCAGCGGTCGCTCCAGAGTGACCTCAGTCCATATCCAGGAGATGAGCTCAAGTGCTATTCCTGCTTGGTGACGTCAGCCAGTTGGTGTCGTCCTTGGGGCTGGGTCGCAGCCCACCCGCTGCCTCAGACACCTCAACTCCACCCACACGCAGTCACACACACACCTCACAGACACACTCACATGCACATGCATAGTCACACACACGCAGTCACACGTCCACACGCACACACACCACACGCACGTATCCTCTCACATGTACCGCACACACATGCATTCACAGTCACCAATCAATTAAACCACAGAGACAACCACACTCACACGCACGCACCACACGTGCAGTCCTACATGCACATTCACACATGCCCACATTCTCGATGCCAGAGACCCGTGACCCTCCCAATTTACATTTCCCCACATGGCCCACCCTGACCCTGCTGCCTCGCCAGCCTCCGGGGTACACACTGCCCCGCGTGTTGCCCCACCCTGCCACTGCCCCACGGCACATCCCTGCACATGCCCTAGTACTTTCACGGCCATGTTTTCACGTCCCCCACCAACCCCCTGACACACTTCCCTTTCCCTGAGCCCCCCATCGCCCACAGGCCCCCAGCCCCCAGTGCAAAGCACCCACATGCACCTCGCCCCCAGGGTCATGACAGGAGCCGCTGCTGGGGCCCGGGGACATCTGGGGGAGGAGGGGAGGAGGCCGAGGACCCGGCATTCAGGGCCAGCGCTCAGGAGGAAGATGGCAGAGCACCTGGACGCCCATCCCAAACCCACCCAGGGAGCGTGACCTGGCCAGGCTGGCTGGGTGGGGCAGCGGGCTCCACGTCAGGGGAGGTGCGTGGGCGCTCCTTGATGGGGGCGGTGGTGAGGGGCTTCGAGCCGGACACCTTGGGAGCTGGGGTGGGATGGCAGGGCTGGGTCCCGCCAAGGGCTGTGGGGAGGAGGGTAAGAGAAGGCAGGGGGCAGGTAAGGGTGGGGCTGGCGGTCCCAGGGGTGAGGGCTGTCTCGCCGTGGCCGCCATAACTCAGCCAGGATGGACAGTTTCCTTTCTCCTGCCTGATTTACCGCCTGCTTCGGAGGGGCGAGGCCCATTCTTTGAACTTCAAAGGGAGCAGCCAGCGGAGCCGGGCAGCGGTGACTGCCCCTGAGCCTGGGGGGCCCGTCCCTGGGGGCTCGAGAGGTTCCGCGCTGGCCTGCCGGCCACAGCAGAATCCTGCCAAGGCCGGGCCCCGGGCCTGTAAGCGGGTCCCAGCCGCCGGGCCCTGGAGCAGAGGCAGCACAACCAAACTCAGGCACCTGTGGATGCCGGGGCTGACAGCCGGGTCATGACGACGTCCTGGTCCTGTGGGTGTCAGTTCAGGACACAGAGGGAACTGTCACCTCCCGTAGTTTTAGTTTCTTTTTTTAAACCCATCCCTCCTTTATCGTCTTTGCAAAGACACAGGCGGGAGAGGCGTCCCTAAGCTTTCATTCCCATTTTGCAGGTGGGTAAATCGAGGCCAGACATAGTAAGTCTGACTCCAACTGCCCCCCCCCACCCCGGTCTCTGCCCCCCGCCTGTGTCTCTGGGGTTAAGGCGGTGCTGCCTTTCCTGTAAGGATTTTACCCTCGTAGCAGGACTGGCTGCCTGGATCCGCCGCTGGTGTAACCGTGGCCTCCCTCCCCCTCCCCAGCCTCAGTTTCCTCCGCTGTAAGGGAGAGTTGTGCCCCAGAGCCCTGACACGCTTCTCTGAAGAGAAACCCCAGGGCCTTGGGGCCTGGGACCAGCCTCAGGTCTGCTTCCTTTGAGGCGCCTTATGCCACATCCACATCCCGTGTGTACAACGAGGAGGTTTCCTGTAAAGCTTTCGGCCTTTTCTCATAGACTCAGAAATCAAGGTCATTCCGTGTTCCCACTGCCACTGGCAGGTGGAGCTGGGGTCCTCTGTGGGCCCCGCCCTGCTGTTCACCCAGGTCTGCCCTGTCTGGCCGAGGCCCTGGAGCTTCAGACCCTGACCAGCCTGCTCTAGGCCACGTCGCCATCCTGCCTGGTCCTCACCCTCGGTGCGGCCTCGGGTCCCAGAGAGGAAGCCCCGGCCCCATAAGGGCCCCCGCAAGGCATCTCGGCCTTTCGTCTTACTTGGGAGACGTCACCACGCTGACCGGCGCTGAGCTCTTGGGCACAGCAAGAGGAGCGCTCGGCCTGGTACCTGCGCTGTGCCACCCAGGGAGCTGGGGCCGAAGTCGGTTCTGTCGTCTTGCAGCCGTGGCCTCAGCAAAGCTACTCACCCTGTCGTGCCCCAGCTCCGTGGGCTGCTGCTAGCTGGACGGCGCATGAGAGGGTCCCGTGGGCTGCATGGGGTCTGTGTGAGGAGGTGCTGGTGAGTTAGGGAAATGAGGGGCGCCTGACGGAGGACAGTAAGGACCTCCCGGTGGACGGGAGAGGGGAGGAGGGTCTGGCAGGAAGCACCAGAGGAGAGAGGTAGAGCTCTGTGGGGATGGGAGGGGATGTGGGGACTTCTGGGGGTGAGCAGAGGAGTGAGGAAGTGACCTGAGGTTCCCAGAGTGGTGGGGACCCCAGGGGGGGTCTCGAGCAAGGGGGAGCTGGTCTCTATCAAGTCCGCTGTGACATGACAGAATGCGCCTACCCTAAAGCCCTCCTTTTGGGGCTGCTGCTGTGCTTCAATATAGAAGCCTGGGGTCTGCAGGCTGCTTGCTTCTCTCCAGGCCCCCCTTCCCCCGCCCAGAGGCCTGCAGAGTCCTGGCGCCCCTCCGTGCCTCAGTTTCCTCATCCATAAAGTGCCGGGCTGAGCTGCCGAGAAAGACAGAGGCTTCCTATGCAGAGCAGATGGGCTCTGGCTTCTCTTCTCCAAGGTGCAGGTACCTGTGTGTGTGTGTGCGTGTGTGTGTGTGCGTGTGTGTGTGTGTTGGGGGGACAATGTTCTCAACCCTGACCCCATGAGCTCGGACCGAGACTTCACGTGACAGGCTGGGAGATGGGGAAGGGGACCCCACGCTGTCTTTCGGCGCTGCCGCTAGGAGAGAAACACAGACAGGTATTTGTTGAGCGTCTACTATGTGCCCGGCCTCCTCTGAGGCCCTCCGGCACAGACGCGTGAGCTGCCCCCCCCCCCACGGCCCGCACGCAGCCGCCGGCCCCCAGCCCCGCGCAGAGAGGCGCTGGCTGTACCAGAGGGAGATCCCGGGCTGGGAATGTGCGCTGTCTTTCAGGAATGATTTGGGGGCCATAAATTTTCGGTAGCAAAGCAATCCTCGGAGTTTTCATAACGCTGAAGAGTTGGGACTTGTCTTGAGGGGTAACGATTTCACCCAAGCCGCGCACCAGCTCCAACTATTTGTTATTGCAAAGGTGGATATTTTTTTCCCCTTAAGGTGGAATCCTCCTCAGATTTCATGCTCTGCTTTAACTTGTTTTATTTCACCCAGAACATGAATGAAAATAACCCGTGAGAGGCACCCGGCCTGGCGGAGGAAGGAAGGGCAGCATGTCTGCAGAGGACTGACCAGGTGCTGGGCTGGGCACGGCCGCAGGCGCTGGCGCCCAGCTTGGCCCGGTTGGGTGTGGGGACCTCCCACCCTGCTGGTGAGTCCCCCAAGAGTGCCCCACCTCACCCCACCCCCACCCCCGCCCCCACCCAGTGCAGCCATCTCACAGATATGGACATGGACAGAAGTGGCCAGGCCTGGCAGCTGCTCAGAGTGTCTTGGGTGGGCCAGGGAACCATGATTCCTTGCTCAGAACCCACAGTCCCAAGCGTGGCTCTGAGGGCCTGGATAAGCCTGACCACAGCCGGGGGCCAGGTCCCAGTGTGGACAGGGCATGTCTGACAGAGCTGACTCCTCACGCACCCTGGAAACTCCGTTTCCATGCCAACCGTTGCCATGCCACTCACGGGCCTCTTTTATCACTCCCCAGCTCTGAAAGTGTGCCAAGGCAGGACACCGCTGCAAGCAGGCCATTTGCATGTCATTTGCATACTCAGTAATTTGGGTTGGCTGTTCCCCAAAAGGGGCAGCTGACACAGTGCGGGCGTTATTCCCAAGGCTGAACGTGACAGAAGAAAAGGGTCTCGATATTGTGCTGCAATGACAGCAGGCTGAGCCCCCCCCCCACAGGCCACCCCCAGCCCAGGCAGGGGCCTCTGCAAGGCTCTCCCTGAAGGACCCAGATGTGGACTGGTGCACAGGGATGGGGCATTCAGGGAACGAGAGCCCCGCTCAGCCTCAGCCGGAAGGGTCTCCAAGCACAGCTGCTGAGACGGGTCCTTTGTTTCCGAAAACACGCCGCCTCCGTGGGCACCGGATGTGTTACACGTGTCACCTCCCGGAAGCGCGGCGCCATGCTGTAGCTCCTGGGTGCCAAGGCGGGGGTAACAGTGCCGCTGGCAAAGGTGGTACGTGAGTGCTGGCTGAGAGGCCGCCTCTGTGCATGCTGCCTTGTGGTATTGCAGGATGGGACAGAGGGCGGAGGTGGGTGTGTCACCAGCGTCCTAGGCCAGGAGCCGCGAATGACTGACCTGTACATTCTCCAGAGGCAGGAAGCAAGAGTAAGGTGTCAGCGGGGCTGTTTCTCTGGAACCAGTCTCTTCACCCCCCGTCCATGCATGCGTCCATGCATGTCCGGGTCCCCGTCTCCTGTCCCGAGTGGATTAGGGCTACCTGGATGACCCCCACATCAACTTAACGAGCTCTTGAAAACCCCATGTCCGGCGGCAGTCACATTCTGGGGTTAGGACTTCAATATACGGTTTTTGGGGTCACACCCCAAAGTAGTCGAGATTGTCCTGCGGGTGTCAGTGGGAACACCGAGAAGGGACTGAGGAGCGCGAGGGTGGGCAGGGGAGCGTCAGGGTCCAGAAACTTGAGTGCCAAGCTGAGGTCTGGTCCCCCATCTTGGGTGATGGACACACACCACCGTCTCCTCAGCAGGAGCTTAGAGCGCACAGGACGTGTGAACCTGTCCAACAGGTGCCAGCTGGGTTGACCTGGGCTGGGCACACCAGGGGGTTGGCATCCCCTTCCATGGCAGCATGTATCTCAGTAGGACCTGCTTTGGGCAGGTCTGTTTCCTGGGGGCTGTCGCTTCCAGTCCATGAAAGGTCACTCAGCCTAGGTCCCTTTATCTAAAGCGGAGCCTGAGGCAAGGGTTTAGGACCTGGAAGCTTATGTTGTGGTACCCGCCCAGGAAGCAGGCGCGGGAGCCTGGGGGGAGCGAGGTGAAGGCAGGGAGAGCCAGGGCCAAGGGGCAGCATCGAGCTACTCGCGACAAATGTCCTGAGGACCATGGAGGGCACCCTGAGACCGTCCCCTGAGGGGGAAGAGGGGCTCTCATTGCTCATCAGGGCTCCCCTGGCCTGGAGTGGGGTTCCTGCACATTCAGGTGTGCCAGGGTCGGTGCAGGGGTGGGGTCAGTGCGGGTTACGGGGGAAGGAGCTGAGTCCAGGTGGGGCTCCAGGGAGGCCCAGGAGAGCCTAGTGGGCACTGCCATGAGGCTGGGCAGAGCTGGCATCCCCGAGCAGCCGAGCAGGTATGTGCCTGCCACGTGAGGCGCATCTGCCACGCTGGTCAGAAGCATCACTGACAGGGCACCTGCTTCGGGGAGCTGTGTCCCTGTCAGTGGGAGCTGTGCCAGGCTCTGCTGAGCTGTGCCAGGCTCTCTGCTGAGCTGTGCCAGCACACGGAGGTGGTGGGAGTTCAGGGCACCAGTTTAGGGCCAGTCACCATCCTTCATGAGGACCGTCAGGGAGAGGGCTGTGTGCACTCCGGGCAGGCCCATCTCTGCCCAGGGCAGAGAGAAAGGGCGCAGAGGCCAGAGCCCTAGTGAGGGGTAAGTGTGTCCCAGGCAGAACACATCCAGACAGAGGCAGCATGCACGGCCGTACCTGTGGACACCCCCAGAACCCCAATCTGGGTCAGGTGCTTCCACTCCCTGACCCTTGAGAGGCTCCTCTCTGTCTGCTCGGACTCAGTCATGGAGTCCTGGCCCCTGCGCCGCGGGCAGCTGTGATGCCTGCCACCTCCACAGCCAGCCTCCCTGGATGCCATCTTCCCTGGACGCCATCTTCCCCCACAGATCAGCCTCCCTCACTGAGGGGTGACGCCAGCGCAGCCTAGGGCCACACACAGTGACCACGCGGTGCCCAAGATGAGAGCCCCTGGTGTCCACACAGAGCCGAGCCTCTGGGCCACCACCTTGAACTGTGACAAGAGTGAGAGACGGACTCTGTGGTGACGAGCCAAGCCGTGGACCTGGGGGCTGTCTGCCACCACACAGCTGGGTGACGTGAAGTGCAGTGTCAGCAGGAGAACCTGAGCGACGTGGCTTGGCTGCTGGGCTCCTGGCTGTGGGCACTGGAGCCTCTGGGCCACGCTGTGAAGCAGTGAGCCACAGGACGGGGGGGGGGCAGCGTGGCTCAGCTAGCGTGGAGGTGGTGCCCGGCGTGGAGCTGCAGCTGGGGGGAAGTGGTCGGGAGGAACGAGGGGATGAGTGTGTCTTGGCCACCACGGGCTGCATCTGGCAAGGTCTCCCAGGAAAGCGATGAGCTTGGGAGAGCAACAGCTGCTTTGAAGCAGAAACAAAAGGGGACCGGGAGGGGGGTAAGGGGGGCCTCAGGGCCGTAAGACCCAAGCACTTCTGGATGTGAGACTTGAGGAAGCAAACTGTAGGTGGCCGCGGAGACCAGGCAGGGAAGTAGCAGGTCCACGCGGTGACCTTGCATCCAGGGTTGGTGGAGAGGAAGAGGCAGGGCAGTGAGGAAGGAGGAGAGAAGCTGGGGAGGGGGGGGACCGCGATGTCCAGGAGAGCGCTGTCCGTGTGGCTGTGGGTGCATGGAACTGGCCAGACGCAAACAGCTCAGGCCTGGAGGGAATCGTGCGGCTGAAGGAAGAACGGCCGTGCGCTCGGAAGGCCTTGATGGAGACTGGACTAGCCCTGAGGTCCCCACCTCTCTGATAGCGGGGAGCCAGCTCCAGAAACTCCAGTGGCCATGGGGGTGTGGAAACTCCTACATCAGACACCCAGGCCCCTGGTGAGAAGTGGACGCGGCTCTTCCCAGAAGGTAGCGCCAGCAGTGTTTAGCTAGGGGACGTCTTTCCCTGTCAGGGTAAGAAGCCTCTCCATCCCTCTCCAGCCAAGCCTCTCCATCTCCATCTCTCTGTCCCAGCTGACACAGAAGCTGGTCACTGGCTACTGGGGTCCCCCATGGTCCCCTCTTCTGCTGCCCCCAATCATGTGCTCTGTGTGTGTATGTGTGCACGTGTGTAAGGGGCACCACCCTACTTCCTCTCTAGTGCATAGTCCAGGCACTCTGGGACCCCGGGCATCTCCTTGGGGTGCGGGCACATCTCCTGTCTGTGTGGGAGGACGGGCACCTGCGGCTAGGAGTTGTTTCCAGGGGTGGACATGGCCAGGCCTGGAATGTGCAGAGACCCCCGCGTCTCTTCCTTCCTGTTCTCCTGGGCCCTCATGAACCACCTTCCCCTGCTGTGGCCCAGAGTCCTGTGATCCTGACCCGCGGGCTCTGGGCCAAGGACGCCCGCCCCCTGGACCTGGCCCCAAGCCCTGTGTTCTCCGCTTGTCCACTGTCATCACTCCTCAGGTGACCAGGGTGGGCAGGACGAGTGCCGCAGGCTCTCAAAGCTTCCCAGGAGGGCCTGGAAGGCCGGTCAGCTGGTCAGGGGCCCTGCAGCCAGAGAGCCGGTCCCGTGAGGCCCAGGGGTCGGCCGCTCCTTGTCAGCGGTTACTGTGGGCTGGGCAAGAAGAGTTTCAGATCCGAAATCCCGGGCAGCCCTGGATACAGGCCTGGGCTGGGGCAGAATGTCTGGGTCCGTGGAGTCCAAGTCCAGGGGTGTCCGACTTGGGGGTGGGGGCCAGGTCCTGGGGCCCCCTGCTCCCCCGACTCCCTGTGCTCTCACTGCAGCCGTGTCAATCAAGGGCAGCCATGACCATGCACCTGCCAGGGGGGTGTGGGGGAGGGGAGTGGACACGAAGGTCAGAAGGTGGAGAAGGCGTGGGGCCCCTGGCAGAAAGGACTGATGGGAAACTTGGGGAGGAGGGCATCCCCAGTGAGCACACCTTGAACACCACCTGCTGTCTGTGCCACTCCGAGACACCTCCTTCCAGGGCTGGTTTCCTCCCTTCTCTGTCCAGGGCTGCAGGAGACACTGGATTTAGGAGCAGGGGCTCCCCATTTCTCAGATGGTGCCATGGTGGAGCCTAGGACGGTAGTCAGGTGTGCTAATCAGGTGTGCACCCCACCGTGCTGGGTGAGTCGGGGTTACCGCGTTGAATCAGAAGGTACAGAAGGGGCCCAGGAGCTTTCTGGGAGACCCCGCGCCTGTGGGTGGCTGGCACCTGCACCTGGAACCCCCTGGGACGGTGTGGAAGAAGCCCACACGGCGAGGAACACGGCGAGGAGACAGGGTGAGACCATGACCAGAGCAGCAGCCCCCCAGGACCAATGGTCATGGGGCCTGCGGAGAGCTGAGGC
>PVHY01021243.1:0-24255 GCA_004024945.1 Uropsilus gracilis
GAGGGAGAGAGGGGGAAGAGAGAGGGAGAGAGATAGAGACAGAGTGAGCGAGCAGCTGCAGGTCCATGCCCTCCCACAGGCCTGGGCCAGACAGCGTGGCAGCTGGCATCAGCCCCCTCCTGAGGGGCCAGGTTGGCATCTCCCTCAGGTGTGTCCATCTCTGCATGTTGCCAAGAAACCCGACCGACCCCTTAGACACAAACGGCGGGACCCGCAGATCCCTGGTACCGGCCAGGACGGACACAGGCCCCCGAGACCACCCTCCTCTCCCAGGATCCTGGCTCCCCCACCTATCCCAGCTGGGAGCGCCCCAAATCCATCGGCGCTCTTTGTAACGGGCGCTTGGACCTTCTGGGGCCGACGCGCAACGGTTGCGGCTCGGCAGCTGCTCCCCTCGAGGCTCGGGGCGAGTCGGTCGAGGCTGGTGGGAAGTGGGAGCCGCGACGCCGGCGCAGCGACCTGGGCCAGAAGGAGCCGCGCGCCCCGGGGCGCCGCTTCCGGGCGGGATTAGCGCACCTGCCGGCGCCGTCTCCACCCCCTCGGGGCGACCCCCGGGCCGTTCGCGGCAGTTAGGGCCGGACACCTTCTCCCTGGGCTTCCCTTTCTTTTGGCCGGCGGCGAAGCGTTTCGTTTTCCATGTTCTCTTCCCAAGTGACCTTAAGATCCGGGGAAACTTTGCGCTGAACTTGAAGCGCCGTGACACCCGAGCGCCCGGGAACTCCACCGGCGCCGGGTCCGCCGCGCAGCCCCCGCCTGCGTCCCGGCCCCGCGTCGGCGGCGGCCCGGGCTGACCACCTGGCTGTCAGGCGGCCCCCGAGCGGGCCCTCGGCGCGGGCACCCGCCCCGGTCGGTCTTGGGGCGCAGCCCCGCCAACGCTATCCCGCGCGCGCCGCCAGGCGGGGCCCGGGACGTCCCAGCCGAGATGGCAATTAGGCAGCTCCTCGGGGGCACTGTTTCCCCGGGGGCCCCGGGGGTCTGACGGGGGGGGCGGGGCCGCCCCGCAGAGGGCCGCGCCGGCGAGCCCCCCACCTCATTACCATTTCAAAGGCAAACTTCTGCCGGACTTCCCCGGCGGCGGCGGCGGCACCTACCGGCTTTGCACGGGTCGTGGTAACGCTCCAGCTGCTGCTCCGCGCTCTCCTCGCCGTCCGGGGCCGCGGGGTCCGAGGCGGCGTCCGAGCGCCCCCCGACCCCGCCGGCGTCTCGGGGCAGCGGCAGCAGCAGCAGCAGCAGCAGCGGAGGCAGCAGCAGCGGCACGAGGACCCCGAGCGCAGCAGCCCGGGACATGGTTGCGAGGGGCGGGCGAGGCGCGGGAGTGGCGGGCACCGAGGCTCGGTTCGGGCGAGGCACCGCGCTCCGGTTCGGGTCGGCGGCGACTGGGGCGCGATTACGCGCGGCTGCCGGGCATGGCTCGGGCGCCGAGCGAGCGGAGCACGACGCCCCCTGACGCGTCGGGGCGCCCCGGAAGCCGCCGCTCGGAGCTACTTGCCCGGCGGCCGAGGCTGCTGCGGCTGCGACTGTGGCGGTGGCGGCGGCGGTGGGAGCAGTGGCCGCTCCGCCCCTCTCCACCCGGGCTGGACCACACAGCCCTCGCCAGGGGCCCCGGGCAGCCAATCACTCAGGCGCCCCAGGCAAGGCCCCTCCTCTTCCCGGCACCTCCGCAACTTCGGAGAAAGGGGAGCGAGGTGAAGATGCAGCAGGCAAGGACCCAGCGCCCGCGGGGTTTCCAACAGCCCAGGGCGACCTTCTCCGGACGCCACCCTCGGCCTCGGGCCCAGAGGACACTGCTGCTGAGACCGAGGCTGGACTTCCCGCCTTATTCTATTCTCACAACTCACTTTACAACTCCCGGTGCACACGTGGGCGAAGGCAGGCAGCAGTGGGCAGAGCTCCGAGCGGAGCGCAGCACCAAGAGCCTCGCCACCAGCTGGCTGTGTGTTTTCTCGGACATCCGTTCTCCGCGGGACAGTGACTGTCTCCCGGATCACTTTCAGCGCCCGGGAAGGAGAGGTTATGATTCCCTCAGTACCCTCAACATCCCCAAGTCCAGCCACGGATGGTGCTCGCTGCAGCACCCACCCAACAACCGAAGGGGTAGAGATTTGTAGGATGATTTAAACAACGAATTTCCCCCTCGAGGTGTGTCTATCCTTTAGTAAAAACCTGAGTTACACAGACTCAAAGATGGACAAATGAACAGCTCTGCGAAATATTTGTGTTCAATTACAGACATGTTTTATTGAAACACCATTAACTTGATGGGACAAAAATGACCAGTTTCTAAAGTATAGCTATTTTTTTGTCAATTCAAGACATGCCCACACATTTAGGAGAAAAAAATCAAGGTGTGAAACCCACTCCTAAGTCCTACCTAACACGTAAATGTCAGAACTGAGCCAGAGACAAAGCGGTATTACCCTGAGGCTTTTCAAAGTTTTATGCCACACAAAATTGGGTCCGTCAAGTACGCACACTAATGGTGTAGATTTTCAGCAGCACACCCGGTAGAATCTTTTTTCCATAAGCAGAAAAATGGATCCAACTTCCCTTTTTGGTCTCCAGGTGGTTTCAGTCACTAATGACAATAGTGCCCAGAGCCCAACAGCACAGAAGTCTGCATTTCCTGCATTCCATCTACCAGGTAACCATCTACCCATCCTTTTTAGCCATTCGCTTGGATAACAAATTGGTCAAACCAATAAGGTTTGCAGCTAGCCCCCTGGGAGAGTGCTACAGGGGATTATTCTGGCTTTTAGAAATACAAGTTGCCCTACTTCATGTTTTCATCAAACAAGCATATACGGAGTGGACAAGATCTGGTTAGAAAATGATGCGTAGGGGAAAGGAAGTGGGGGAGATGGATGCCACCAAATGGCAAGGGAGGCCATTAAACTGGCACCAAGTGTGGGAAGGAGGCGAGCGGTATTTCTGTCTAAAGGATGGAAGGAGTCAAACCCAACGCCATCGTTTTCTGCATTCAAACCAGTGAAGGTCACCACATGTCAGTAAACAAGTCCACAAAGTCAACAACTAAAAGGCCTAACAAACTTCTGTGACACTTCAGGTCTCCAGATGGCACCAAGCAAACAACCAAGTGGCTTCCTCACTAGAAGGGAATTCTTCCAGAAAGGGAACCTTCCAGGCAAGCACTGTAAGGTGTGTTTTGCACCTTTTGTGCAAGCACTGAAGTGTGTGTTTTCACTGCACCGCTGATCCCCACCTGGTGAGTAGCTGCCACCGACACTTTGACCAAATATTTTAAGGACAGCTATATTCCCGGATGAGCAAGCTGCAGTTTCATGTTCTGGAGAGATGTTACTTTGGCTTTCAAATAAACATCAACAAAATACTTATAGATGGTTAAGAGTAGAAAGGGTAGAGTGAAATAGAAAAGGTAAGATAGAAATCACTGAAAGGAGATGGTTAATATTTTTCCTTACTTCTAGTTTCTGATATCACATACTGCATTTATATATTAAATGTTAATCTCAGTTCAATTAATTTTTCTTTAATAAACCCCACCAAAAAGCTAGAGGTATTTTTAGAACAAAAGGCTTTATGATACAAAGCTGCTCAACTTTGTTCCAATAGTTCCAATATTACTTTGATAATCTTTGTGGGTTTGTCATTATCCTGTGGAAAACCTCCAAGTGGATACATACTTACCCCTCTTCTTGGTGCCCTGCACCCAACTCATTCCATCTATACCCCTGTTCCCAGAGGGACCCAGTTCTTTTGCCACAGGTCTCAAACCCCTTCAGTTGTACCAGTTTTATTCTCAAGTATTCCAACTAGGTCACTCACTTTCTCCTCACCTTGCCTCTACAGACCGCTAAACATCAGTTGTTATTTTCTCCAAGGCAAGAACAAAAGCTCCAGAATAAAATGAGGCCCTTGTCTGTTTGGTTTATTCCTCAGTTTAAACTATAACTGACCACTGAGAAGGTACTCTGAGTTCTTTGGATCAATTTTTAAAAATCGGTATTGCTACAATATTTAGGAGCATCTAAAATATTTTACAGCTCTCCCAAACCTTTATCCAGGTCTTAAGGGTGGCACATGAAGCCCCCCCATCCACCCGCAGGCATTCCTTCCTGTCACCTTTCCAGTCTGGGTACTTGCCCCCTCCATCTCTCCACTCTGGTTGCATCAAGCAACTTACAGACAACGTACTAGTGCTTGGCTGCGTCACATCTTGTTTCTGCATTACAAAACTTGAAAACCATACAGCCTGTATCCTCATGTCAACATCCACTATAGCAGCTACCACCACTATACCACATTTAATGTTTACGTCTATCTTACCCTACCTGGTCTATAACCCACAATAGACCTTACTGACCAGTTCCAACTTGAATCCATCACCTTCCACTTCTCCGTTTCTAGAACTTAAGTCCCATAATCTTAGTAGCACAGCCAGCTACTAAGAATAAGCCATGACACTAACCAGTTAAAATGACTTACACCAACTATCTCTTCCATTTTTAAAATCTGAAAAACCTATCACATTAAGGATGCAATAAAATTAATTTTAAATATATTTGTGGTCTGTGTTACCAGTGACTTCTTCTTTCCCAATATAAGTTTATTTCCCCATTTTTTAATGTTAAGCCATAAACCATTTAATAAAGTCTTCACTTTGAAATTTAGAAGCCGCAAAACAGATCTTCCTGTACCCCTACTTTCAATATATTCATTGAAATTACTCATTCAATATATTCATTGAAATATTCATTCAATATATTCACTGAAAAGATCATAAATGATTCAAATTTGTACCAGCTTTAACTATCTCGCTAACAGAAACTCTCAAGTATAGGTATTAACTGAAGCAGCTAGTCAAATCAGGGAGATAACCAAGCAGGTTGACAAGAACTTAAATAACTGGTTAAAGCTGGAGGTGAAAAATCAAACACACAAACTTGGACAAAGTAACCACTGGTACAAAAAACAATCCTCCCAATGATATACAACACTCAGTTTAACATTCTCTCTGTTATTATCTGCCCCACAAGCTGCAGAGGTATGGTCCAGTCCCCATTTTACATTACAGCAGTTAAGACCCTACTTTTGGTAACTAGGGCCAAAGTAAGAGATCCTTTTAAGTTACTCTAGATTCTAAGTTATAAAATGTTAGTTGTCCACCCTATCAGCTTCACGGAATGGTCATGAAGGACATAGGTGAAACTGCTTTGAAAAAGTGCTGCACCAGACAAATGCAAGTTATCACAAAGTAGAATGATATGAGGCGTGCGTAGTGGGGTTTGGGTGGAGGTGCTGGAAGGTATACACAAAGTTAACAGGATGATGATGATTTAAAAATCATTTAAATCATTTTTAAAAGATAAACCTTATCACTTCCCCCTGAGCATTTTCCAAAGTGAAAAATTGAGGACAACGGGAATCTCAAATTTTGTATCCTTCATTTCAGGTTCTCTAGTTCATTGTCGCTGGTCACACTGGACACAACAGTCCTTGCTGGCTTCCACGCTGCTGCCCAGACTGTTGTGCCACAGTGACTTGCAGTCTCAAATATCTTCTAGCAGGCCCTTGACAGAAAAAGTTCACTGACTCCAGCTTTATTTAACTATGTAAAGCTATGCCCACGTGTCTATCAAAAACAAGTGGTGTTTCTTGTGCTTGGTCCATCTAATTCAAAAAGGAAAGAAATGAAGCATCCAAGGGAAGTATATTTAACTGTTTATTACTTTTTTAAAAATCCAACTTTAGTTAGATTAACAGACTAGGTTAGAATCTCAAATGTATTTGACACATTATATACTGGACTTCTATTACTAAAAAGCCAGTTGGAATAATGGCCTACACAAGAGTGTTACAAAATGGAAATAATCATCAAGCAATAATTATTTCCATCCAACTCTATCACCCATTGCCCATGCTCTGTGGGGTCTTATAGATTCAAGGCTGACACACTTGAAAAGCCCAAATGGGACCGCTTTTCCAAGTAGACTCTGCTGTCCTTGCAAAAGAATCCATGCTATTTAAATCTTCCCTGACCTAAGCTCTTATTTGTAACATAATTTCCAAATGACCTAAAATGATGTATTGGGATAAACACTTAAAATATTGCCATATCTATTAGCATGCTTTACTCCATCCAATACTTCAATAGAAGCTTTCATGATGTCCATTTCCTATAACAGTCAAGTAAGAATTTTTATTTTGTCTTTGCACACTTCTGCCTACAGCTCCGATATGAATATTAAATCAGATAGCTTTTAGAAAAATACAGGAAAGAATTATTACTCTAACAGAATTTAAACTGAATCTTACAAGATTTCTGTAGCTTTATGTTAACTTTCTGATCTACCCTACCTTTAAATCTAGCCTAGTTTATTTCTGTATATAATTCCAAACAATCTTAAATTTTCACTTGATTTCTTCGAAGTCTTCATTGCTGAAATATAGCTTCATAACGCTGAAATTTTTAGTAAGATGTAAAACATTAATGAATACTGTGCTTTCATATGTCACCCTACTTCTATTTATTACTTGCCCCAATATATCAACAGAATGAAATACTAAGAAATGCTGAAATATAAACTTAAAACCCAGAAGCAACTGCAGTATGTAGATTACAAACAGGCTTCTTTCCCGTAAGTCATATACAGACATAGCCCTTCAGTATGTAGTTTTTCCTAAACAAGTTACAATAATACACTGTCTCTTTTTCACAGTTGTAAAAATTCAAGACATTTAAAAATAAAATTTATTTGCAAGACATTTGGCATAAGGTGGTTTAGTAAACATTTAGGAAACAATATTTTCATCAAAATGAATATAAGTTGTGGATAAACCCTCAAAGTGGCTTTTGGAAGAACTAGAATTTGCAGCAACCACTTTTATACAGAGGTACATCCACTCTCAAAGGAAAAGAGCCAAGCGCACCATCCACTAAGTTGCTATCACCATCATGTGATGGATTTTAAGAGTATGGGGTTTGATTTATGGGCCAATCTAAGAACCCAGCATGATACACTATGGAATGGCTTACCAGCTCTCCAGGCATTCCATGTCCTCCTCATTCCTACTTTTGCACCAGGTTAATGCAACAATGGCAACTATGAAGGTAGCTAAGTTTCAGGAGAGGCATGCTTACAGATAAAAGAAATCTTATCTTTAATTTTTGATAGTGTTCAAATCATCAGTTAAAAAGTTAAGCAAATAATGTTAAATGAAAGATACATGAGATAAGTGGAGTGTAAAAACTCCACCTTTCAATTAACCTAAATAATTTACTATTCTACGACTGACAGTTGGGGAGCTAAAGCATTTGTAAATTAGTTTCTTTAGACATAGAAACACATCCAGTTCCTCTATGAAGTCATAAACAAAAACATACTTTCTAAAGAACTAGTAAGGAGATTTATATTCATTTCAATGGAACTCAATGTCTTTGGAAATTGGGAAATTCTCACTTAAGATTCCAAAAAGCTTCAACTAGAGTTCAACTTAGAATTATACACCTGAAAGTCGCTAAAATATTCCTTAAAAACCTTACTTACCTACAATATTCATGAGAAACAAATTTCATTTTTAAGACAATAGTTTTCTGTCCCATTTCTCACCCTACTAGAAAGACTACCTGTTGTAATAATCACTTTATAGGCAGCAAAAAATTACACCATTAAATACTGACTTTCAGATCATTTTAAGAAGGTATGCACAGCTGAGGAAGATAAAATAGAAGAAGCAGTGGATTACATTTAATGTAACATTTTGGCTTGAAGAAGAGGATTTACCTATAACTTTTGATCAGAGTTCTGTTTTTTCATGTCAGCTATACTTAAGTGGTAAGAAAACAAACCTTTTACTTCTGTACTATCCTCACATCCCACACTACAGAATGCAGACTTGATTAACTTACAGAAATGTTTTATAATGAAAACATCGATACAACTATGTAACTAATGGCAAGAGTATCATGTTATGGTCTAAATGTCACTGTTTCCAGTCTTTCTAAAACCAATATACAGTATTGTTTTAGTTGGTCATTTGCATAGCAAACTATTAAACTAGAAACTCAATGGTTCTAGGAGAACATCACATCATGGATAGTCCCAGAAAGATGTATTCAAAATTAAAACCACTTCTAGAAAACTACAACCTTTATTTACTGATCCAGTAGTTAGTTAACCACTTTTACCCCATCCCCACTTTTCATAGTACACCAACCTGAAAAAATTGGGGGTCACAAGTTCATTCAAAGGTTGTCATTCACTTGGTGACTGTACTGAACAATCTAAATGCAAGCAAGTTTAGAGACTTTAAAGTGGGGGTTTCCTGTATTAGAAAAGTATAGCTAATAGTATAATTTTAAAAATAGCATTCAGTAATATTGCCTTTTTAAAAAGGTATCTTCAAATTGCAAACACATCTATTTTCACAAAACAATTTGGTCAGGAAATTTTATTTTAACATCCTAAAGCAGTAATGCTTTAGATGTTATTTAAGTGCTCCAGACAGGATTAACAAAATTAAATGTTTCTAAATTACAAATTTAGCTCCTGTAGGAGTCCCAGAGAAGAAACAGAACAATCCCCCCTCCCAAAAGAAGAATGACACACATTTTGAAGAAACCCCAATGTTTCATGCAGTGGTAGGCAAGATGTAAAAAGCCACCCAAATTCACACATTTCTACACCAATCATCATCAGGAAAAAAGTACTCTGTAGTCAATCTGTACATCCGAATGCATTTGGGAATCTACACCTACGTTACATTATTTAATGTTATATACATTTATTACCCACCCCCCCTTGTTTTTAATAATTTCTTATGTAAAACCTTCATTCAAACCCAAAAAAAGATGTAAGACTAAGGTGGGGAAGGGGGGAGGGATAATCACTTTAGACATTCAGTTAAAATGTAGTTTATCTAAATCTCAAAATGTTTAATAGAAACAAATATCTTCTCCATTTAACACTTTGCTTTCTAACTGTACAGTAAATTGCATTGTAGAGAGTACACCTCTATCTTCAGACTGTATCTTCTTTGGATGGAATTAAGATTAACTGAATAGTTTTAAGATAAATAAAGTTGGTCCAACTAAGACGACAGCAGATATATTACATGCAGGATTGATTTTTTTTTTAATTCTCACTTAAAAAAAAAAAAAGGATGCAGTTGAGTTGGGAGGAAAAAAGCAGGTCAAAAAAGAACCCAGGTTCAATATATAAAAATGTCCCACAACAGATTGACAATGGCAATAAAAATAAAAGAAAAAAGTAATCTTTCTGGAACATCATTTTTCAACAACGTAGAAACACTAAGTGCCAGGAAGATTTCTAGTCATGTAATTTTAGCATCCACATTTCCCTCTATTAATTTTATTTGAACAAATGCTTTAAATAAACTATTTGTCCTCTTCACTGAAGAGAGCTGGTCTATTTCATTTTTAATGAGCTAGTTTTTGGGAAGATTAGCCATGTACTGTAGTAATGCCTACTGCATAAAATCCAAGCATTTGCTGTGAACAGTTGGAGAAAGCAGTCAATAAGAACCTAGGATCAATGGAAATAGATGTTACTTTAAGTCATCCACAAAGGAGAGACCCACAGAGTACCCAGTGTTAAAGCCCAAATCTCTTCTTGCTCTTTTTATGCTGTGCAAGTTTCCACCCCTATTTTGATCCGAAGTTCCAAAGTTTCTTGGGTCTCTAGTCAATTTTCACATTAGTATAGATTTTTCGGACAAAGGCACTTGTTCCCATGTAACCAATTGCTCCTGTAAAGATAAAATAAGATGCTTTGAAACATACATACAGAATAGTATTCACCATTTACAAACTCAAAGCCCACTGGCCTGGGATATCACTCTTTTTCCAAAATGAAGTCTCTATGTTAGTATTCCCTCTGATATTATTAAAATTGTTTTGCAAATCACCTATTACTGCCACCTACCAAGTCTGATTTGATGTAATATTTTTAGAAGTATTACTATTTGTGTGATCAATAACTATATGCATTAAGACATCTCATAAGGCAAGAATAATTTGATGGTAAAATTTGTTGAATGAAAAACACATCTTTTTGAAAATTTGAGCACACACCACTCTAGGTCACTAACATGATATTTGCATGCTCCCTAAACCATTATTAAACTTTATGGATAACTAAGCAAAAAGTGACTGAAGATTTTCCCAGGAGAGATCAGAGCATAATGGCTTTTGATGTTCTAGAGAAGAGGTATTTTCTGATCTTTTTTTTTTTTTCATATGTAAACTTTAGGAAGTATATGGTTTATATTTGAGGGCCAGAGAGACAAGTAGATCAGAAGTCTTGAAAAAAATTTTAATGATTAGCCTCAAATAAGATTTAAATACCAGAAAGCAGGGATAGTTTTTCTGTTAAGTATCTACATACTGTATCTAAAAGATTATAAAGGATAAAGTATTCAATAATCAGGGTATTTCTTCAATGCAAATACTAAGGAATCTTCAGAACAAGACTGCTCATACCTATGGGTTTAGGAATTTATCAGGTAGTTCAATATTACTAAAAGTTTAAGAACAAATCTTCATTGAGTAAATCTTCACTGACCCCTAAACGATCAATTTTGAACTTCTATTCATCTAACTGGTGTGTACAAGGAGAGAAATAATGCTTTAACTAACCTCAAGGCAACTAGATGGTTAGTAAAAGGAAGCTTCTCTTTATATATAATTAGCCCAGTCAGCAAATACAAAAGGAACAACAGAATTAAGAGTATTATAAGTAAGTTATATGAACTAGGTAGTAACAATTAATGGCTGCTCTAATCTACAAAAAAAAAGACAAGAAGACACTGAGAGCCTCCTGATTAAAGTTTACAAACCAACTGGACAAGTACTTTAATTAGGATCAAGCCGCTAGATTTAACTACCACTTTTTACAAGAAATATGAGGAGAAGAACATGGAAAATGCTAAATGACACCTCAGGGGTATACTCAGCAAAATTCATTATGTGGAAACTACAGAAACTTAAAAACAAAGAAGTTTCTTAAAGTGCCAGGAGAGAGAATAGGTAAAAAGAGACATTTTAACCAAACAATGCATGGGACTTAGATCTTGATGTAAATAAAACAAACTATATTAAGCCAACTGTGAGACTGGCTGAGGTCAATGTGACTAATAACTGAATATTTGACTGAATAATTACATTTTATCTTTTATATATGTACTGAAACATTGTCCAATATATTCATAAAAATTATATATACATTGAAATATTTATACTGATAGATGAGAGATTCAAGTCAGAATACAACGGGAGTGATGTAACTATAAATAAAACTGAACATAAACTGACAATTATTGATGGTAAGTGTGACAGAAACATGGTGGGTAGCTATGTGTGTGTGTGTGTGTGTGTGTGTGTATCACTGTCCCTCTTTTTGTATATTTTGTGTATTTGAAAATTTTCCATAATTAATACTTCCATAATTAAAAATTGTTAAAAAAAATAAAGCCAAACAACCAAAACATAGTAAACCTCTTCTCCACTGTTTCTACAATGAACAGATATTTCATATTATGAAATGATATTGTTGGAGGGTAACTGCTATTAACACAGCTGTCATGCATTGATAATAGTTAAAAAAAATAAAGATAAAAAGGAGTTACTTCCCTGTTGCTTTAGAATTATAAATTTCAAGATTAGAATTCATAGTTTACTTTCAGAAGGATAGAAGGGAAGGAAGAAGGAAAACAAAACAAAGTTTTTGTGATGTAAGATGACTGACAAGACTCCCTCCAAGTAGGAGTGGGTAAACAAGGCAAAAATGGTATAAAAGGGGCTTAGGAGGAGAGGATGATTCAGCCATTTTGGGAGAAAGATGAGAATCTGGCCATATGGCCGAGGCAGCCTGGGTCCGTTGCCTTGGGCCCAGGCTGGGGAACTCATGGCCTTAGCATGTATAACCTTAGTGTGTGCGCTGAAGGAGTCTAAAGAGCTTGGAGATTTGAACTCTGTGTTTGACTCAAATGCTTTTGGAGAGGTCATGAGTTGGGTCGAGTAAATGGACTTTATGTTGGTTCCTGTATCTTGGAGTTTTTCTACTGCCTAACATCAAAAAGGATGCCATAAGAACATCATGCCTTTGACGACATGCTTGGAGAAAACAGAAACAGACACCAAAGGAAGACAAGGATGCCTTGTGTTTCAAACACATGCTTTTGGAACTCAGATTAACTAGACATTGTAGTGAGGTGACCAGGAACTAAGGACAGTTTTGGACAATGGTGGTGTAAATGGGTTTCCCATGTTTATCTTGTAGTACATATTTAAGTAACCACTTTCTTGTTTAGTAATAAAATAGTTTGACCACTTTACCAGTTTGGTCTGGTTTTAGAAATTACAGAAAGAGCTGCGGGTGACAATGAACCCTTAATGAGATTCAGTTTAAAGGGTATTTTTTTTCATGGCTTGGGAGAGAGAGTAAAGCAAGCAACAGGTATCTGAATGACTAGTGTATAGCAGCTTAAGGGTTTACATAAGGCTTTTATCTGGCCTGCAATAGGTTAAGGTTTTTCTCTGGCTTAGGGAAAGTGGGCAAAAGGATTTTTAGGTAAAAAAGTCTGCCTCCTCCCCCCTCTTCTCCCAACAATAATATTACATTAAAAATAATGATAATTTAATCTTAAAATAGTTACAAGTTCTTGCAGCTAAGAAAAATACTCAATCTTTAAAAAATGAACCTGAATTCTTAGAACATAAAGTAGCTATGCAACTGTAACTAGAAGCAGAAGTTTAACAGGCAAAATCTAACACTAGTCCAATAATCAAATCCAATTTTCCAAATTAAACAAAAAAAGTTCTCCCTTGGGTGGAAATATACTTAAGAGTAAAACAGTTTCAACTCAGAGAATAATTTTCTTAATCACTGAAGAATACCTCAACATAAGCTTGTAAAAAATGATTCTATTTTTAAAAAATCTATAAAAACAGGATACTGAATATTGTCTAGAAAAGTAAATGTCTTGGGAGTGAAAAATACAATTTTTTAAATTTAATTTCCTTGAAAGTAAAATGTTATGCTCAAACCATAAAGATTATGACAATATAATTACTTCCAACTTTAAAACAGTCATTTCATTTTTCACACCAAAAGAAAGGTCAAATATTTTTCTTTCAATGACTGACTAAAAATAGAATTATGGCAACATGACTTGATAGGTATGTATAATTTCTATATTTTATTTTAATCAATTCCAGTCAGCACTGTTTCCCATCCCCCTCCAAAAGAACTATATTAGCACTGAAAAGATAGAAATTCATTAAGGAATTAATGATTCACTCCATTATCTTTGTAAATGTCAAGACATCACCACTCTATGGATTTTCCTAAGATCACATATAGAAAAAGTCAGGAAAAAAAATTACCCATCTGTATGATTCAATGTTTTACCAAATGCTAGTGATAAGAAAGATCTCAAGTTAATAGAGAGGAGTTCAATGAGCAAATTCTGAAGGAAGGATATAAAACTAAAAGGCCCTTAGAACTTTCTGATACATATTATATATAGATAGGGATACATAAGAGTGTTCCCATATAACACAACTTCAGTTCCTAGTCAACCTTCTGTTAAAGTTGGTTAACTAATTATCAGAGGAAAAGGTCATCTTAATAGCTATAAATAAAACATGCAACCACAACATAGAAAACTTATAACTTGAAGAATTAGTTTCACTGGGGGCGGGGGGTGTTGGAGGAGGAGAAAAAAATTAGTTTTACTCATTTACAGTCAGTCTCATTTCTGTGTATGCTCACACATAATCATGTACATGGTATACATGAACAGAGCAGACTCTTTGGCATCTAACAATTCTAGGGCAGAAGGAAGACCAAGAACTCATTTTTTAGTTTTATTAACAGAGTAACAGCAGCAACCACCATTCAGTGAGCACCTACCATTTACCTGATATTTACTCACATTCAATCACTGAATCTGTATAAGAACCCTATGAAACAGATATTACTTCTGTATTGAGAACACTGCAGAAGGTGAAAAATTTGGCCAAAGAGACACAGCTGTTAAGTAAGGGCACCAAGATTCAAGCCTAGGATGCATGGTTCCAAAAATCCCAGCTCTTTCCATTCTCCCTCTTGTCTCCCACAACACTAGCTATCTTGACATTTAATAACAGATGTGGCATTACATTAATGCTTTAGGCACAAGACACTATTAGAAATAACTCTGAAAAATAGGCCTATTTTACAAATGAGAAAATAAGATTATTACAAAACATGTATGTGGCAGAGACAGAATAAGTACATCTGCAGACACCTAAGTGTGTCTCACAAACCAGTAAACCAATACTTCTTGAACACTGTAACCCTCCATGAACAAAGAAACTTTGGAACAGAAATTACTCCGTCAACACCTTAACCTCTAAACCATAAATTTTCCTAATGAATTGAAGTCTTAAAAAAAGAGCCTAATTCTCAACATAGCAAGATTAATTATGGTACAACGTGGCACAGCACTATATGGAATTATCAGTAACAGAAATAAAGGAAATCAACAAGCTGGTAAATTAGGTTTTAAGGACTATTTAAAAAGATTGACATTAAACTCTTTAGTTTACTCAGTGTTGCTGATTTAACAACAGACTGCAATTTTATAATTCCCAAAACTGCATTTTCTGATTCTGAAACAGCCAAAATTTTACTCATGGTACTTCAAGAATTTCAGTACTTACCACACATTATCCCCAAGGCTGTGCTAAATACTGCCATGTATCCAAAGTAAAATGATGTTTGAAATAAGCCATACATCCTGAAATAAAATATATGGATCCATTTTTACTTTCAAGATAAAGCCTTAAATTCTAGTATTTAAATAACAAATTTAGTTTCCTGAATACAAAATGAAAGGAAAAAAAAGTCTTGACTTACTTTGTTTTGAAAAAATAGTAGTAAAAGGAATACATGTAAACATAGATTGCAGTTGATGCAGCAGAGAGAAAACTTGTCCATTGCCTGGAAGAGGGAAGGCAGTTCTTGAATGAAAAGCATTAAAACAAAGATTTTACAGCAAAAAGTTTTACAAAATCATCCTTCAAAATTCTCTATTTTTTAAAAAAACACAAGTGTATATACCTAGCATTTAAATATACCAAAACAAAGAGAAAGACTAAGAGTGGGAAGCAGGGAGTATGGATTTTGTCAGATTCCCTATTATAAGCAACCTTAAATAGATCATTATGTTCTGGAGCAATGCTTCCTTTCATAAAGCTCTTTCCATTATCAAGATTTCAAAAAAAGATTTCCAGTAATGATCCTCATTAATACAAAAAAATTTTGACTATTTTTCCCTCTAAAATCTTCATCATTTTTATAACTGAAAAGAATTCCCTAAACTATTTTAAGTAGCAAAATTTCTACACAGATCTTTTTTTTTCATTCAGCACATTTCATATGGAGTTTAAAGCATTAATTTTATTTAAAAGTTCCCATGGGTTTTTCCCATACCTAAGTACTTACCATCTATAATCCTCTGCATTTAGTAGGAAGTATGTGCACACAATGGTCACACAGACAGTCACTATGCACAGGATGACCAGCACCAGCATCATGAAGCCATAGACATAATAGATCTTATATGCCCAGAAAGACGTGAAGATGAAATACCTACATAAAATGCAATGAAAACAGTTTTCTCTTTACTTTGAAGCTCATCCTGCTCATATTGTATCTCAATTACATCTTAGTTCTTACCCTTTTCTCACTTAAATCTTAGTGTTTTTGTCCCAACAATTTCCTTACCCTTTTCCATGCATTAAGTTCTCTGAAATTCTTTCAAAAATATTTTCTTGGATCGCTGTTTAAGAACAGATACTTAAGTAAAGCATTCAACTTGAAGCAAACAACCAATCAGGAATTTAAAGAAGTAAAATGTGGAAAAGCAAAAACAGCTTTAAAAAAATCTTATCTGTAAAAATAATGCCAATTCCCTCATCCTTTCACTTTTTTAAGAGACAATATTATTTAAGAAATGTGGCCAGACGTGGTGGCATGCATCTTTAATCCCAGCCTCGGGAGGCCAAAGCTAGGAATCGCTTGAGTCTGCAGGTTCGAGATTACCCTGGCAACATAGCAAGACCTAGTCTCAAAAGAAAAATAGCTGGGCATGGTGATGCATGCCTGTAATCCCAGCTACCTGGGAGGCTGAGGCTGGGGATCACTTGAGTTCCCAGGATAGGGCAACATAGTGACCTAGTCTCAAAAAAAAAAAAAAAAAAAGACGTACTCTATATTTTACAAAAACAAAAAAACCTTATTAACTTAAAAAAATGTTTGGTGAGATAATATAAAAATAGGAAAATATAAGTAACAGGTGGGGGGAAGCTAAAAGAAGCTTCATGCTCTTTTCGGACAAAGTGAGAGAAAGAGCATTAAGATTTTACACTAAAAAAAAGACCCTTAACTCTAAATTCTTTACTTCAGTCACCCTTAAACTAGAATTGGGTTTTTAGCTTCTTTTCTTTTTCTTGTTCCCTCCTTTCCCTGTTCACTTTTTTGTCTTAATCATTTAACAGATATTTACAGAGTTCTACCACTGTCAGGGCAGAGCAAAAAGACCAGAAGATGTGAGGCTGACAGTCTCCAGCCCAAGTAAGTTGGGGCTGTTTAGTGGGGTATATCAGTAAACAGGCAATCATGATGCAATGTGATCTGTGCTTCATCTAAGAGGGTCATCTTGCTGGTTTGGTTGGGGAAGTGTTGAACGAAAGGTGGTTTTGATAAAAATTAGATAGAGCATGTGGGAAGTGAGAGGGCCATGGGAGCAAGAAGAACACAGGAAGGATAAGACGGAGGAAGAGCAAAGAATCACCTATGAGAGAACTTTTTAAAAAACTAAAGATATTTTCAAAAATTAAATTTAATATGGTTAGAACTTCAAAAGTTAGAGATACAAACAGCACCAATTATATATTATGAAGGTCTTTTTTTTTTTTTTGGAGACTAGGTCTCGCTATTTTTGCCCATGGAACCGCAGGCTCTCGTTGCCCGGGGTACCACAGACTCAAGCAATCCCCAGCCTCAGCTTCCCAGGTAGCTGGGATTACAGGCGTGTGCCACCACACCCAGCTATTTTTTTGGAACTAGGTCTCGCTACAGGCCCCAGGCGGGACTCGAACCGCGATCCCTAAGCCCCAGCCGCTTCATAGGCTAAAGCTTACAGGCACGAGCCACCGTGCCCGGCTATTATGAAGGTCTTTGGTGGCCATATTGGCGCTCTTACCTCATGAAAATGAGAAGTCTTTAGCAAAGAAGTGACTCAACAGCACAACACTTTAAAAGGACCACTGTGCCTACCAAGAGGTGAATGGATTTGAGAGTGGGCAAAACAAAAAAGTTCAAGATACAGTGAAGAGGCTATCTATTGGAACGGAGTATCTGAAAAAGCAGGACTGTGATCAAAAAGCACTGGGGATGGGTGGGGAGTGGGGAAGATAAAGGCAGAGGTATAGTCACAAGGAGGGTACAAAGCTCTGTCAGGGTCTAAGTACAGGAGTTTCTGAACTGGCACTGTTAAACCATGAGCTCAGGTGATATACACTAAACAGTAGGCACCTGGAATCAACAGTATGGCATCTGGAAATATGAAGGGAATTTTGAGCAGTTACAAAACAAGCATTTCATAGGGACTGCACATCGTAAGGTGTATTGACTGTAGTTCTTGAGAAAATTCCATATAAAGAAATTGTATTGCCTAGAATGCCAGGGCATTACCATCAAGGAAAACTGGGAAGAGGCTAAGAAAAATATTTTTTATTATTATTATTTTTGAAGTGGTAACCAAAGATGCAGATATAAAGCATGGTACTGGGCACAAAGTGACACATCTCCACCTCAAACACACACAAATATTCCCCTCCTCCACATGCCTGTCTACCTCTATGAAAGGAGACCTATATATATAGCTATTATCAAATGCTGTCAGGGTCTAGACTGACTTATTGATTATTTAGCTCCCAAGTACCTTCAAATACTTAAAAAATATGATGAAAACCCAGCAATTCCTTCTTTAATGCACATGTGACCAAATGTAGGTTTACTATGCCACAGGCATGTATTCTCTGATTTCTAATCTTTCCTATTAGTTGAGGAAGGTCTAGAACACAATATAAAAAAACTAAACTTCACCTGACCATTTGAGAACTGAAAACTACCTTTAGGTAAAATACATAAATCCCTTCTGTAAACCCTGAAATTAACAGACAAAATCTGTAAGATGTCTTAACCATTCTGATGATTACCTACCTATTGTAAATCATAATGTCTCTTACTACAGCTAAATCCCTGAAAACATATACAATCCAAACTTACATTTCAATAAAGATTGAGCCAAAGGGTAAAATTCCTCCCAGGCAAACAATAACTGCAGGTTCCATGAACCTGGAAAATATTAAAATCAGTAGTTAACTTCTCATATGATTTTCATATTATATGAACCCTGATAATTGAAGGTAGATGCTTGGTACTTTAAAATAACCAAAAGGAAAGAAGCAAACCAGCAAAAAGAAAATCAAAATCCAAAGAGGCGTAATACAAAGGTAGAGTTCTACAGATGGCCCAACATGATAGTCAATGAGAGTCAGATCTATAAGAAGAAAATGAAGACACACAAATATTTTTAGATCTAAACACCCATGGTGATTAACAAAATCACATGTTGTTCTTCCCTCTTCACTAGCTCTAGTGACCCAGAAAAATGTTTCTGGTAATTTCTGACCATGCTTTTCCTTTAGTAATGTGGATATCAATGGTTCTTAACAACCTAGTTCAATCTTGATTTGAAAAAAACATTTAATTTTAAAAGCAAACTACTAAAGTTCTCATAACTACAATCCTAAGAAAATAAATACACAGACAATTCCTAAGACTGAACAGATCACTCTTCTTTAAACCATAAAGGCCATTTCTTTCAGCCTCCACTTTAACTGTCTACATATATACCTCCAACTCTACAAAAAAAATTATCTGAAAAGTACCTGAAGATATGTTGCATTTATAAAGTGGTAAAATACCTATGGATAGAGGCTTTTTAATATACAGTCTTCAACATGAGTAAATAGAATCTATTACACAATTATTATGAGGTGGAAAATGTACTAAATTATACAGGATTATTTTATTTTTGTCTGCTGTTAAGAATTAGAAAAAAAAGACTGCAGAATAGCCTAAGTCAACATGAAAATATTGCATTCACTAATTTTAAAAGGCTACATAAACATGTTAAAAATTAAAAAAAAATTGCACATCTCATGCTCAAAATTAGAAAAAAATAAAATTAATTTCAAATTAAAATACACCAGAAATTTCAAAGTTAATTGGTTAAATAATAGTTCTGCTATAAAGGCATCTCTTCAGGTGTTAAATAGAAATAATTGCCATTCTTTGTTAGGACTAATCTTAAATTATGAAAGGTCTTCAAGAATACATTTTGTGTATACTGTGATAGACATGAGTTTGAGATTCTATGTAACACCCAAGTGAAGATAAAGAACCTAAGTCAATAAATTATAAACCCAAATTCATCTCTGAATTGGCATAATGTGTACTTATAAATGGGTATAATTTTGTTCAAATAAGAAGATATTTGGAAAGGAAATGAAACTATAAGCCAGTAATTGGCTAACCTTCTCTGTAAAGGCTCAAATACTTCAGATCTTGCTGTGATATGGGTTCTGTCATAATCACTGACCTCTGATGTTCCAGTGTAAAAGCAGTCATAGACAATACAGAACAGAAGCATGGCTATAATCCCAATGAAACTTTATTTACAACAGGCAGCAGTTGAAATTTAGTCTATGGATTGTAGTAATAAAACTGGTCCAACTTTAATTCCCACCCATCTCTCCAAACCACTGTACTTATTTGAAGCACTTGTCATAACTATACATGGCATCAAGAGTCAAAAAGCAAAATCACGATATAAAATATTACTACTCCTAACAGCACAGGATGGGAAAAAACAAAATAAACTCAAGTTCAAACTTAAGACAGCCTTACAGATACATATACATACTATACTTAAGAACTTATATGAACAACAATCACATTCTTTTTACCATTTTTTCTCCGGTATGGGACGAGGTACTGCATTGACACGACAAGGAAAGTTGGGCTGACCTGACAGATTTCGGCCAAGTATTGTACCAACAAGATTTAGAGGAAGAATAACAAAAAAACAGATGCAACACACGGCCACCTGTAAATTAAAATGGGTGTGATTACTTGGAGAACAGTAACATTAATAAAAGGAAATAAAATGGACACAAAATTTAAACACATTTTGATCACGGAAGAAAATGTTTTAAGTTCTATACATTAGCTATAGATGTATACAAGATGCATATTAATGAAAATAGGGGGAAATGTGTCTTGAAATATTATAATCGGTCCAAGTACAAGTTTCCTATCCTCTATAGTTCCTCTTTGTTCAATTCTTCCATGCTCTCTTTGCTATTGGCCCTTCTTCTTTCACTTTACCTGTCATTTTTTTTTTTTTAGTACAACCTTTATCTTTCCCCATTATAGCCAACTTATTTACTGGGCTACATGACACAGAGCCTCAAATATTTAATATTGATTCCATTAATTCATAATTACAGAAATTACAGAATAAGCACACAAAAAATATCATCAACTTGAATAGTCATTAAGGAAATGCAAATTAAAACCACAGTGAGACACCATTATATATCCACTGGAATGGCTAAAATTAAAAAGACTGATCATATCAAGTGCTAGGCAGTTTGTGGAGCAACTAGGGAAACTTATATAATGCAAGCAGGAATATAAATTTGCAAAGTCACTTTGAAAAGCTCAATAGTTTTTTGAAAAGTAAATGGTCATATGATACAGTGTTCCACAGTATTTTATCAAGACATGTTTACACAAAAACCTAGTAACAAATAACAATCTTCATAGAAGCATGATTTATAATAGCCCCAAACTGGAAACATTCCAAAAATGTATCACTGGGCAAACTGTGACACAGCTATGAAATATTAGTGAGCAGAATAAATAGGCAAAATTAACACATGTAGCGTTGTTAATAAATCTTAAAATATTTTTGACTGAAAAAGGCAAAAACACATTCTGTGATTCCACTTAAATAAAATTCTAGGTAACACAAACTATTCCATGATGACAGTAAGCACACTGGTGGTTAGCTGATAATGTTAAGTGGGAAGGAGGGAGAAGCCAAAAAAAAAAAAAAGGATGACTACAAAGGAACACAACAAAACTTGGCTTAATATTCTCTCTCTTTGACTGTGGTAATGGTTTCCCAAATATACATTATCAAGATAAGTCAAACTGTACACTTTAAATACAACGAACATTTCATGTGCTAATTATGCTTCAATACACCAATAAAACAGGGATTAAAAAAGCTATAAAACATCCACTAAGGGTTGAGAGCACACCTCTCAAGATAAAGCTGGAGTTCCTTTTGAGAAAAAGCTAAGAGACACAAACCAAAAACTGATCAATACCACCAGGACAACAAAGAAAACATGACTTTGAGTTAATCACTATTTAAGGGGGTCTCATAAGTTTCACTCTACAAACAAGGATAATGCATACCACTAGCTCTGCCTATCTCTGGGTTCTTCTGAAAATCAGAAAACAAAGGGGTGTGAAAATGCATTATAAGCCACATGGATTTATGCAAATGTGCCTGGCCTCATTATAATTTATCTTGTTAGGTTTGGTACATCAATTCAATAAGTAGAGATCATTTTAGATGCTGTCTCCACTCCATATTACTACTTTCTTCCTCAATCTCATGCTCTTTTTCCATTTAATCATCAAATCTATGCTTTTATAGATATTTCTAAATCATTAACTATTATTTTAATAGTAATAAAGGAATACCTGTCACACACTACTAAAAAAAGAGTATGTGACAATCTGTGGGTAATATAATCCCAATACTCTAATTCTACACATCTACCTGACTGCAAAGTTCTGCCCACATTTCTCTATCCTGTTCAATTTTATCATCCTTTGTTCCTCTAGTCTAAGAAAACCTACCAAGAAAAGGAAAAATGAAGTTGTTTGGGCATTTTTGCTTATCAAATCTATAATGGATCCTAATGTTCACTACTGCTTGTGATTTAAAATAAGATTCAGTAACCCTAAAATCTTAGGCCTCATCAACTGTATCACATTTTAGAAGGTAGAATACACTTGTTCCTTTTCCCTCTGGATATGTCCAGTTTTCACACCACATCTATTCTCTTGCACAGTTATTCAAACATTATTTATCAGCCTGATCTCAGTATCTGTAAAATGATCCTTTATATGAACAACAAAACTTACAGCTAATGTTACTGGCTATTCCTGTCTAATCAGTCCCCATAGGGATTTATTTTCCTCTTTTCTTACTTGAAGGTTAATTTTATGAAAAATAAAGAAGAATGGGATAAACCCATTTTTCTTTTACTCTGCAATAGTCAATGACTCCATGTAATATTTGCTCTTGCTATGGAAACATCTTTAGAAAATCCTTCTGGTTTGCCTTAGCATATTTTGGATAGTGACATTTTCCTAACACTACTTTTACAGATTTTTATCATTCTTTAGTGTACTCTATATTGTACTCTTCATATCATACTTTGAGAGATCACAAAATCCATTTATTGATTTCCATGTTTTCCCACTATGGTAGTTTCTGATTTTATATCGTGGATTTTTGAAAACTTCCAATTCTCAAATCATTTTCCCAGTTATGGCTCAAGACCTGGGTCACAGGAGAGCATTTTCCTAAATATTTGTAAATCTTATTTCCTAAAACCTCCAGTAGCTAGATTAAGCTCTCAATAGTGGAATCTTTGAAAACTCAAAGAATTAGAGCCAAGATTACAGAAAAATGGGCTTTAAATCCAAGAGATCAAAGGAGTATTTTCAAAGTCTATGGTTTAAGTGAAAGCATTTTAATATCTACAGTAACATCATTGCTATAGGAGATTTTGACATTTAATGAGGCTTTTGAAAAAGCACATTGTTGATGAAAAAAAAAATGTGTTACAGAGACACTTCACTCCTTATTGCTATACTTACCAATTACCTAAAAACACACATTTTTTAGTGTGTCATTATTATCTCTAAAATATACTTACTAGTTTTTCCCATCTTTGATATAGAGCTATAGTGTTCTTTCTATCATATTTAAAGGCAGCCCTTCACTTTACTGACTCAAAGACTCAAGAGAAAAAAAAGGGCAACCGTCAGGTTTAAACTTAACCAAAATTATATGAAACTAACAAGTTTTTTTTCTCACCTAACTTTACAGGAATGGGTAGAATTGGTTGCAACTATCAACACTTTTAATAAGAGGTACAAACATCAAAATTTCAACTCTCTTTGGAGAGATAACAGGACCCGTGTTCATACTTTTTCTATTTAAAAGTATGACTCAAGCAAACTTACCATTGTTCCAAAAGGAATGGCTCTAGAAGCATGGTAATAGATGGCTATGAAATTGATAAAGAAAGCAGTGCCACACACCATAGCTGGGATAAGAAATGCCCCAATAAACATCTGCTTTATCCATCTCCTTCCTGAAAGATAAGAAAAACTATGAAAAGTAAAGAGACAGGGATATATTGATGTCTAAAAGATGATGTCTAAAAGATTTTTTTAATTTATTTAAATTATTTATAAATTATTTAAATATTTAATGAAACATTCCCAAACTTGACTTTCTAAAAACTGTTCAAAACAAAAGCTAACATTCTTTAAAGAGATAGAACAAAAATTACTGAAATTCGTATGGAATAACAAAAGACCCCATATATCAAAAAGCCTCCTGACCAGAAAAAAAGAAAATGGAGGTATCACAATTCCAAACTTCAAACTATACTACAGAGCCATAATACTTAAAACAGCTTGGTATTGGTACAAAAACAGACAATCAGACCACGGAACAGAATTGAGAGTCCTGAAATAAAACCACACATATATAGTCAACTAATTTTTGACAAAGGTGTGAAAAAGCTACCTTGGAACAAAGATAGCCTCTTCAATAGATGATGCTGGGAAAATTGGACTAAGACATGCAAAAAAATGGACCAAGAAAACTCCCTTAATCCATGTACAAAAATCAACTCAAAATGGTTAAGAGACTTAGAGATCAGACCTGAAACCATAGCATGCATAGAGGAAAACTTGGGCAAAACTCTCCATGAACTACAGTTCAGAAATCCATTTCTGGAAACATCCACAGATGGCA
>PVHY01021244.1:0-24259 GCA_004024945.1 Uropsilus gracilis
AGTGCGGTCATGACCACACACAGGCATTTTCCCGGGAGCCTCCTGGTACCGTGGAATGGAGCAGTATTGGGACTGCGGTGGCTCAAGCCCATGCATGATGCCAGCACACACTGAAAGGTGCTGGAGGGGAGTTCGGTTCCCTTATGACTGTCCCACACATGCTTTTCAGACTGTGTTTCAGTGTTTCATGAAACATATGCTGTGTAACTGAAGAGCCAAATGAGCAGCTCAGGGAGGACTATCTTGCTCACTGCTGCCCCCCAGTGTCCAGCTTAGGCCTGACAACACCTGCAATTGTTCACCAAAGTCTGGCCCCACCAGGGGTTAGGAGCCAGCAGTCATGCACTCTAATCCTTCCTCTCAGTGGGTGAGGCTGTTGGTTTCACACCCTCTATACCCCTTGGGCCTCAGCTCCCACCCCAGCCCAGTCACCTGGAATGACAATATCTCCAAGTCCCAGCATGGCAAAGTTGTCTGCTTCCAGGCCCTTCTCCAGCAGGTCCTGAGGAAACACCACTGCAGTGGGAGACAGAGATGCAAGGAGCTGATCAGAATCCATGTCCCCTGACTCTAAGCTCCTACCTCCCTTACGTGAGTCTCACACACTGGCATTTCTGGGAGTGGGGAGGGGAGGTGAGCGAACACCGCCAGGCTGAAGAGCAAGGTCTCCATCCGGAATCACAGCTAACTAGAGTGGGGAAGTATCCAGGACCATTAGGCTAAAGTGTAATGCCTTTGCTGCGTTTTAACTGATACACCACACATGCAATTTCAATGACCTTTTCTGGAACACGTTAGCTAAGTGGGACCGACTCTTTAATTCAGGTTCAGAAAAGACAGAACAGAGTCTATGCATTCCTAGCATCTCATCAGCTTTCCTTCTCCCTACAACATGGGTCTGGACAGATGATGACCTTCGTTCTGAAGCAGGGGGGGGGGGAGCTGGGATTGCTTCTGGATCTGCCAAGGGCATTAAGGCCATACCCCTATAAATCTTTAAGTCCCCTCACTCAGGAACCCTGTTGGCTTGTCTTGTCTGAATAAATGCAGATTGAGAGAAACCCTTCCCTCTGCGCCCAGTTACAGTAAAATTTCACTCACAGGGCCTTGTAAGCAGAAGAGCAGTTACATGTCAGCTTCAGAGTCAGGCTGAGTGTGTCTAAATCCTGGCTCTGGCAGTGACTTAATTTCTCTGTCTTAGTTTTCTTACTTGTGAAATGGGTACAGAAGATCTGACCACCTAGATCTTTACTAACCTAGTCCTGACTGTGTGGAGCAAGTGTTGGTATAAGGGTAAGACAGTCTGAACAATCCAGACTCCTGACCCCTTACCCCAGTGACCACTAGGGGCAGTCACATGACCCAGTTTTGATCAATGGCATGGAAGCAGGGGTGCCCGGGAGGTGAGCTTGTGCTTTCACGATAAACAGACAGATGTCTTCCTTGCTCAATTCGTCGGGCTTTGACTGCACACTGAACAATGATTTACAGACAGCCCAGCTGACTCCCTCCATGTGGTACTATCCAATTCTGACTAGCGGCTGTGGAAGCCAGGGACCAGAGAGGTGAAGTCTCCTCCCCAAGGTCACACAGCCAGTAGATGTCAGAGCTGGGTTTGAAGTAGAGGCCTGACTTCAGTGCACGTGCACATGCTCAGTCAGCTGTTGTGCCTCTGAGCTTTGCTTCTTGTACTAGAAGCAAAAGGCCTTCTCCCCAAGCCAGAAAACCATGTTCCACATACCAGAAACCAATACCACACAGTCACTTCTCTGTTCAGAGCCCACAAGCTTCTGGTAAGGTATCCTTGGAGCTCCCAAATCTGGTTTCTTTCCTGCTATTTCCCTCCCCAAATCTGCTCCCAGGTCCTCTACTCATTTTTCTCCAGTCCTGGGCTGAAGCTGTGCTCACTTTCAAAAGCCCACACTGCTCCTGGGTTTGGTAAACATGTATTCATCCTTTGTGACCCAGGGAAGCTTTCCTGACCTCTTGGCCGAGTTCACCTATCAAAGCACACAGGGGCTAACTGTTCTGGCCTGCCCAGCATCTGTCCTCTGACTCTGGAGAACCAACCTCACTTCAGTTCAGTTGTGGGGGGCTGGCAATTCAAATATCCTGGCCCCAGGCATCGGATAGGGCCCAGACATGTTTGTGGCAAACCTGTCTCCCCAGCAGTGGAAGTGCCTGGCTTGTGGGTCAGGCCTCATAGGGTTATTCAAGTTAACGTGGATCACTGAACTGGGGCCCATTCAGCACTCGGGGCTCATGGCCCCAAGTCTCTTTCTCTCCAGCTCCTGGAGGAGACACGTCTACAGCAGCAGAGGATGGTGAGAAACCAGCTATCCCTTGTCTCTCTGAGGCCACCTTTACCCCGACTGCCCACTGCCCTGAGCCCGTGCTCCCCATGGTGCTCACGCACTGTTGATGCCCTCCTGGCGGGATGCTCCCCTGCCTTGCTGTGCCACTTGCTGGGTCTTGTGAGCCCAAGAGTTGATTCTTGATTACCGAAAGCCTAAATCCTAGGGTGATCAGGATTTTTACAGCCCCTTCCCCCACCACTAAAGATTAGATTTGGGTCTATGACCCAATTCCAGTCAAAGAAGTATGAGGGAAGCAGGGGTTGCTGGGGGGGTGGGGGGGATACCCCTTTCTAAGGAAAAAGAAACTGAGTTTCCCATCCTGCCTCTGGCCATGGTTGTGAGGAGCCAATGCCAGGAACTGTGGCAGCATCCTGGGACACAGGGATGAGTTCAGGGAAGGCAGCAACTGAGAACGGAGGGGTGGGAGGACCGAAGGAAACCTGGTTCCTGGCAATATCAATGAAAGTCGCTGACCCACCCTGAGACCTCTCTCCTGGCTCATTAGCAGGTGGATAGCAACCTTTCCCTATGGTTAAGAGGTGCAGCAGGATGGAGCCACTGAGGAACAGAACCAGGGCAGTGAGGGGGTGGGACAGACAGCTCCTGGCAATGAGGTGTGACGGGGGGCTGGGGAGGAGAGCTTAGGTCTCGATGTGGGGTCCTCTGGGTACATGCTCCCACGGGCTGGGTCATACACCCTTGCTTTCTGCTTGTTCCCATCTGGCTCAACCCAAAGCACACTGTGCTGTGACCAAGGAGCAGGGCCAAGAGGCGGCCGCCCATAGATGCAGCCATAGACACAGCCACATGAATCAAGAAGGAAACCAGGCGGGAGGCGCAGAGGGCTGGCAGAAGGAAGAGATGCCTGGGGGAGATGAGGCATGACCAAAAAAGAGGTCGGAGGGGGGAGGGGCAGACCATTGGGCGGGGGCACAGGGGGTCCCCACGGTGGGGGAGTCTCTTACGTTTTATGGGTGCCTCAAAGGATTTGGCCACTGTCACCATCACGTTGGTGCCAAATACCTAGAAGGAGGAGAGAGGTATCTAGTGGGAGGTGAGGGCGGGGGGGAAGGATGGGATGTGATGTGAAGGATGTGATGGCTGTTGTCAGGCTTCATGTGTTGCAGTCCGAGAGGTGCAGGAAAGGGGGCCAGGGGTACAGGGGGACCCAGAGCAGAGGTGAGGCAGCCAGCGATACTTGTCACTGGATACTTTCCAGGGTTCCAGGCTTCAGGCAACAAAGAGGGTCAACTGGAAGGAGTGTGAAAAGGGCCTTAGGAGGCTCCAGCCAGGCTGCCCGTTGGTCCAGGGCTCTGCCCGGTGTGTGGACAGAGCAGCTGCCAACATCCTCTGTCTTCAGGGGCCAGTGCTCTCCCCCTACCCATGAGGTTGCCTGCACTTCTGAGTCTCAGCTCCTTGGCTGGGGTGAAACGGGATTGTGTGACACCCCTGCAAGGCACCTGAGGAAGCCCTGAGTGTGGCAAAGACACTGGCGCAGGGCAGGGTCTCCACAAGTAGTGGAATCTGCTCTTGTCATACATGAAGGCAAGTGGGCCCAGAGAGGACCTGCTCTGGGGGTCTGGACTGCTGGGCCAAGGCAAGTGACCCCCATCAGATGACTGCCTCTTGGGCCCCAGAGACCTAGCGAGGGGGTGGGTGGGTGCAGGGCAAGGGAAGGCAAGGGGCGGGCTGCCAGCAGCCTTCTTTGCGTGGCCGCCTGACTCACCCAGAACACATCGTAGATGAAGAGTCCGCCCAGCAGGATGCAGCCAGTGCTGACATTGTTCAGATGCAGGAGCTCCACCCCGTTAAGGGAGAAGGCCAGGCCAAAGAGATTGTTGGCGATCCAGTGCTGGGGAAGGTGGGAGTGAGACCAGCTGCTGGGCATTCCCTGGCCTCCCTCTTGCTCCTCCTGGCACTGGCTACTTACCTTCCGCAGCAGGTACCAGACACCAACGATGCTGCTCAGGCCCAGGCACACCAGGTCCTTGGTGTCAAACTCATAATTGATGATCTCTGGGCAGAGAGGCCGGGTAAGTCCACTCCCCGGGGCGGGGCTGCCCCTCCCACCTGTCAGCCCCTGGACGGAGGAGGGCATGGCTGTGGGCACTGTCAGAGACCCACAGGCCGGCATGCTCACTGGAGCCACCCCAGTCCCTCCAATTTCCTAGAAGAGGGAACACAGGTCTGGCATGGGGGAATGGGGCTAGAAGCACAGACTGTGCCCTGTAGTGGGTGACCATGGGGGAAGGCAGTTTTCTCATCTGTAACACGAGGGGCATAGCACCTCCCTCACAGGGCTACTGGGGGGTACATGTGAGATGGTCCTTACAAAGCACTTAGTGCAGTGCCTGGCACCCAGGGGTGCTCAGTCACTGCCAGCTGCCACCGGGCTCAGGCTGCTAGCAAGGTCCCAGCTCATTGGGGAATCCCTCCGCCGCCCCGAAATGATCAAGAAGGCTGCTGGCAGCCCTGTGTCACTGGTGGAGGAGGAGGAGGTAAGAGGCAAAATCCCTGGAGAAAAGGTAGGAGGCAGGCCCTGAGGCCGTGTGGTGGGGAGCGCGTCCACATTGGAGCTGCTCTCCATCGCTTCCCAGTTTCCAATATGGAAGCCAGGAGAGGCGGTGGCGCTTGCCAGGTTCACGGAGGGCAGTCGTTTCTTTTAAGCTGAGAGGAGCAGACTACGTACGGCGCCGATTTGTCCTCTCCTCTGTGGTGACGGCACTCTGATGATTTTTAACTGGACATAAGGCCAGGTCACGGCGCACTCTCTAGCTCCCCCTTAGCTACGTGAGTCTGTGGCACAGCTGCCTCCTCTCTGACCTAAGGGTCACTGCCCATGGTGAAGCGTGAGACAGAGTGTGAGGCACTGTGTGGTACAAGCTTAGCCATCACACAAGATGGCTGTGCCCCGGGGGGCAGGCAGAATGTGGTGGGCGGCAGTGAGAATGCAACAAGCTCAGGTTATGTCAGTCAGCAACGGGCTGCCCACAGGATGGTGGGCCCTATGCGATGCCAGCGGCTGTACCGTCCAAGTGTGCGCCATGACCCTCAAGGTCATTTGCACGACGGAGTCGCCTATGATGTATTTCTCAGAGCACTGCCAGGCCGTTAGGTGGCACATCACTGCTCCTGCCATTCGGTCAAGCCATTTATAATGCATTCATGATAGCCCTTGAACCTGTGCCCTAACTTACCCCCAGTGGGCTTTCCCCCATTCCTCAGTGTGTACTTTTAAGAGCCACGGAATCTCAGTCCAAGTCCCAGGTAGGAGAGCACTCAGACTAAAAACGACATGTTAAAACATCCAGGAGCCCTCACTTCTCGGAGTGCTTTTTTATGAGCCAGGCAGGGTGCTGAAGGTTTCCTACTCAACACTCACTAGCAGTCCTGACAACACACCTGTGAGGGAGGTGCCAGATTATTCTTTTCATTTTACAGGTGAAAACAACCTTAACAACCTTAAAAAAACCCCAAGGCTCAGAGAGGTGAAGGCATTCACCCAGAGTCCCCCATTTAGGTCACAGCAGGGGCGGGAGGTGAACCTCAGTGTGGGTTCAGAGCCTGCCTACCCTGTTCCTCACTGTGGAGGGGGGAGACCCCAGGGCACACCCAGGGCAGGGGCCCTGCAGCACTGACCTTCCTTGTTCTCCCCGGAACCCTGTGTGAAGAGCAGCTGGTACTGCCGATTTGGGAAGTTGGCTGGAAAAAACTTATTCATGAAGGGGCTGGAAGGAAACATAAAGCAGGTCGGCAACAGAGCCCCCATGCAGGTACCCTCTGAGCTGTCACTCCCATCGCCCTCACAGCCGCCCTGGTAGGCAGGTGCTACTGGCCCTCTTCTTCAGACATGAAGAGAGGCGTGCGCAGCGCAAGTGAATGCCCAGAGCCACACAGGGAATGAGGGTCTGAGCTGAGGCCTAAACGTGGTCTCTGAGTGCCTGGCACGTGCACAGCTGCCCCTCAGTCAGCACCCAAGAAACACAGCAGCGGTCAGACTTCACGGAAAATGCAGTTTTTAGGAGAGTCAAGGATCCCTAAGTTTGTCTCCATCATGCCTGTGGACTGTTGAGAATGCATCGTTCCTGGACCTATGAAGGCAGATGACTTGGGTCACCCTTCCCCCATTCCAGGACTCCGCAGGCCTGAGGCTGGTACAAGCTTGTTGGACCTGATCAGGCAGATAAATCACATCCCCAAAGGTGGGAGCACCCTCACATCCACTCGTCCCACAGGCTCTGCCGCTCAGGCTGGGCTCAGCCTCAGCTCTGGAAGCGCAGTCTCTGATCACTTAGCGTCCTCTACTTCTCTGTCAGCAAGGAATGGACACTCTTTTCTGGGCCACCGTCAGAGCAAGCTTAGTAAATCAGGGCCTCCTGGTCCAGCCTGGTCCTGGGGGCAGCAGAGTGGCAGAGGGGTTGCAGGCCTGGGGAGCCCTGCCCAAGGAGGGTCACTTCAGTGGCTCTATCCTGCAGCCTCTACGTGGGGATAGTACCACCTGTGAAGCTAAGAGAGGAGGCAGAGGCTTAGCTTAGCAGGAGACCCACGACAGGGACATAAGAACCATGAGCTTCTACGACCACCAACCATCCCTCATCCGGAGCCCAAAGGCAAAAGCATTTGGCAACACTAGATGAGAGTGACAAAGACTAATGCATTAGGGAAATCCAGAAAGGTGCTCCCAACTGGTAGGTAAACAGAGGCAGGCCAAAAGGTGCCCAGGGCAAAAGCAAGGAAATGAGCACGTTCTTTCCGATACATCAGGTCTCAGAGAAAGAAGATGTCGATTCATGAACTATCTCTGAGCCTCAGTTTCCACATCCCTAAAACAGTCAATGAGAGGGCTTTGTGAACAGGTGGCAGGAGTGGGCTTTGACAGCAGGGGTGTGAGGAGGTGGAAGGCGGAAGGTGAGATGGATGAGGCTAGAAGTTACTTCCAGCTCAGTTAGCTACAACACTTTTGGTGAAGTCTGAAGCCAGAGTGTGTGTACAGAGGAAGAGAGAAGGCCCAAGGAGTTAAGTCCTTCAGGCCAACCTGGCTCTTCCTTGGGAGTTCCAGCAGAGTGCGGAGGTTAAGAGCATGAAGTCTGTAGTCAGGCTTCATCGGTTCGAATCCTGCCATTTACTCGCTGAGTGACCTTGGGAGTTATTTAACTGCTCTGTGCAACTGTTTCCTTATTTGGAACATCACAACAATCTTTCTCGGAAGGTTATTAAGAAGATTGAGTGAATACTTGGCATCCTGTAAGCCTGATTGTAGCTTTAGTTCCAAATTGAGTTTCTAGACTGATGGCTCTGTTATCCCGAGAAAAGAGAGGCAGTTGGTTAATACAGGGCCAGAGCTGAGCAGCTAGACCTGAGGGCAGGGGTCCCGTCTTACCACCTTTGCCCCACCTACGGGAGGCAGCTGGGAAATGCCTGCCGGGCAGCTCTGAACACAGACTTTTGTCGCAGGCAAAGATTCTTTCTGGCCCTTGATGGCTCACATCAAAACTAAAGGTCACTGCTTCCTGGGAAAGCACGTCCTGGTGCCCTTCTCCCCAGGCTGTGGAAGCACGGGTCAGTAAAACGTCTGGCATGGCCTCCTCCTCCTGAGAGGGGAGGGGAGCAGATTCTGGCCTTTTCTTCTCTGAAGGTCACCTAGGCAGGGTGTGAGCTATGTGGTCCCTTTAGCAGGAAGGACTTGGGTTTCCACACTGGGGACCGTGGAAGTTGAAGGCAGGCTGTGGCCCTTCCTTCCCCTCAAGCCTCAGGCTGTGGTTTCTTCCTAGAGAGGCTGGGGAGGGGAGGGGAGGGGGTGGTGGTGGTGGTGGGGATGTGAAGATCTTCTGAGAACCTCTGCCACCAACAGGGTGATGCAGGTCAGGTCGGGGCTCTTTCAGCAGGTCTCCTCTTCATGATCCTCAGGAGGCCATTAATCCCACTGAACCCTGGTGTTGCAGCCCCTGAGCTTTTAGCTCCCTGCCTTGAACCTTCAGACCTGCTGTCTGGTTCCCGATGCTACATCTGTGGACGTGAATAGCTCATCAAAATTCTAACGATGAGGTGACTTTCTTCAAGACGGTATCCAAGACAACTCAATTTGACTTTTCACAAATTAATTCTTGGATCAGCTTTCTCAATGGCTAGATTAAATTATGCACCCCTCGTTTTTCTCTACAAGTGTTTTCACCCGATGTAGTGCTTTTGCATGTAAATTCTCCAGTGATTTCATTGCTCCCAGGTTTTGCTTCGTATCAGATTTTCCAGAGACTAGCTCTGACCTTGCACAGTGAGCATCCCTTCTGCCCAGGGTTTGAACAAATGTTACTTTCCCGAGGTCAGATGCTGTGCTCCAAGTGACCCTTGGTGGGAGTGTGGGGAGCAAAGCTTCCTTCCAAATATGGTGCTGCAGATTTTATCAGGAAAAAATTGTCAAATTTCAGTTGCTAACGAATTTCACCAAGTGCAGTTTTAGGTGCTGTGGGCTCTATTTTGTGTCAATAATTTCTAGCAGTAAAAATTATGAACTGAAGCCAGGCACGGTGGCTCGTGCCTATAAGCTTCAGCCTATGAAGCAGCTGGGGTTAGGGATCGCAGTTCGAGTCCCGCTCGGGGCAACACAGCGAGATCTAGTCCCCTCAAAAAATAGCTGGGTGTGGTAACATGTGCCTGTAATCCCACTACCTGGGAACCAGAGGCTGGGGACTGCTTGAGTCCATGGTACCCCGGGCAATGTGAGCCTGCGGTTTCATGGGCAAAAATAGCAAGACCTAGTCTCAAAAAAAAAAAAAAAAAAAAAAAATTATGAACAGAGCTGGGTGTGGTGGCATGCGCCTGTAATCCCAGTTACCTGGGAGGCTGAGGCTGGGGATCACTTGAGTCAGCAGGTTTGAGACGACCCTCAGCAACATAGTGAGACCTAGTCTCTAAAAAAAAAAGAAAGAAAATTATGAACTGGCTGAAAGATAATAAAGATAATCACGTCCTGCTCTTCAGAGATTGCATGAAAGGGAAAAAAAGTCTTTGGTGTCAAAATGATAGAGGTTCGAAACCCTGCTGAGGCAAGTTGGGCGCCCCCTTGCAGGGCTGGAGAGAAAAGGATTCCTCAGCCTCTTAGCACGCAGTCAAAATGTGGGCTTTTGAAGGTTACTGGGCCTTTTTACTGAGGTGTGGGGACACCAGGGGAAACCAGTGGTCTTCCATCCTCATCAGTGCTGGGGAGGGTGGGGCAGAGTTAGGAGACTCATTAGCATAGGAAAAGCAGGTCCCCAAGGCCATCAGGGAAGGAGAGCTACCCTTTGGGGAAGGGTGCCACCGTCCTGCTGGACCCAGGACTTCTAAGTTCTTTGAGCCGATCTTTTCTTAGGCTAAAGGGTTGGACTAGAACCACCCATCCCCCTAGGTGGTGTGGGAGTGTGGTGGATTGTAGAAAACACGGAACTCCAGTGGAAGAGAAGTGTGACCGTGGGCCAGTCACTCGACTCAGTGTGCTCAGTTCTCTGCTCCAGGTGTTACTGATGTGGCTTATCTGACCCTTCCTATACCCCATGAGGAGGAGCTAGCAGTCAGTGTTCCTGTGGAGCTGGAGTAACTGACGCTGTTAAAGAACCGGTGCAGGCAGGCCTTGGTCCTGGGCAGCCTGCCTCTTAAAGTCATGCCCTTGACTCCCTCACCGGCCCATCAGTGTGCCCAGAGGGAGGCCATTGCCCTGGCTGCCCATGCCTTCTGAGAGCAGGTCCTGCTCTCTCTTCCTGACTTCTTCTTGAGTGTTCTGGCTGGTCCCATCACGCCTTTCACATGCGTACACTTTCAGCACCTGGCTGGCTTCTCCCTCCTTGCAACTCTTCCAGGTTTCCTGTCCTGCACAGCTGAGTTCAAGTTGCACCCCTTCTTCCCAAGAACATCCCCTGGCCTGCTAGTCACCTCCTGGCCTATCACTGGCTATCAGGATGAAGTCACCTTAAGGGGCCAGAAGGAAATATGCTGGGACACTTTGTAGTCACAGACTAGGGGCAAAGTTGAGACATAACTGCCATTTGCTAAGTAGAACTAGGGCTGCCAAATGTGGAAAACTGGCCTGTCCAAAAGAACAACAGCAGGCTCCTGGGGGTGACTGGTCTAGACAGCTCATCCTCCTAAACAACACAAGCACATGGCAACCTGAGCAGGGTGGCAGTGGGAAGAGGATGGGCTCTGGAGCCACACAGGCCTGGGTTTGAATTCTGGCTCTGCTGTTTACTAGCTGTGTGACCCTAGCAACGTTCTTAACCTCTCTGAACTGCAATTTCCAAATGTAACAGGACTAACAATAAAAGCTAACCTTGTAAGGTTATTGGGTAGGTTAACAAAGAAAACAACACATTGTGCCCAAAGTTTCCAAGTGACCCATGAAAAAGGGCCCATTTATTTTCTTCCACGTGTAGATGAGGAAACTGAGGTCAGAGAGATTTATAACTTGCTTAAAGTCACAGGCTAGTAAGTGCCAGAGCCTGGCATTAAAGCCCGATGGTCACATCCAGAGACTGCTCCCCCCCCCCCCCCTTCACTCTGCTGCCTCGCCCTCAGGGTGGAGCAGGGCCACGCCTCCTCTCAGTGCTGTGACAATCCACACAACTGCTGTCACAAATAGCTTTTTCTACAACCTTGTGTTGGGAAACCCACTGGGTGCTGCTCTCACTCCCTGTAAGAAAACTGTGGCCCAGAGAAGTTCTGCTGTTGCTCCAGGTCACTCACGATATGACAAGGGGAAAGACTCCCTTTACAGCCAGGATTCAAACCTGGCTCCGAATGACACCAAAGCTCATGTTTTCATCCAAGACCCTGTCCTGGCTGCCGAGAAAGCTGCTTCAAAGCTGCAGAGATGCCTTCTGACCTGATGGTGTGGGACAGGGCCAGGATTCCCAGCACGAAGAAATACATGGACAGCAAAAGGTTGATGTACTCCTGGGAGAATATCTGGCAGAAATATAAAGAGAAACAGGAAGTCAGGGTTGCCCGTGACCACAAGGGAGCCAGAGTTCTCACTTCTCTTCTGAAGGTTGCTCTCCCCCCTCTGGAAGAGGGGAACGGTGTCAGGAAGAATCTCAGAGCGTGCTACGAGCTTTTAGTTTCTGTGGCTATGGAAAAAAAGGAAGGACCTACAAGCCCCCAGATGAATCACCTGAAGGAGCCTGGAGGTTTGTGGCTCCATTACTTGGAGTCAGCACTAAGATGTCTGCCTAGAGTCCTGCACTGGAATCATGGGGGAGGGAGACTGAGGGTCAAAGCCTGAGAAAGCTGCTGGGGCCTTGCTTGGAAAACACTATTCCAAGTTTCCTTCTCCCTACTCAAAACCCCAGAGGAACCCCATGGGCAGTGGCCACCAAGGGTCCAAGCAGGCATGCGCCCACTCCGTTCTCCATACCATGCTCTCGGGGATAGCGCCTCCCACAGTTATGGCTGGAAGAAATGACAGCAGACCCCAACAGCTATTTCTTGGCCCTATCACTGTTAGGTGACGCTGAGAGATGTTCTCTTTCATAGTGCTCCAAAGCCACCTGCCACTGTTTATTTTGGACTCTGGAAAGGCTGCGCCACGTCACTCTCCATCTGCTGCCCCGTCCTCTGAATCTGTCACCGAGATGGTGTCTCACTGGGGAAGGAGGATGTGCTGTTGTGTGGGGTGTGGGTGCCTGGCTGCTCTCAAGGAGGGCTGGATGGACTCTGTAAAGCCCTGCCTGTGTCGCTCTCCCTACTTAAGTCTCTCAACAGCTTCCCCCTGTTTTCACACGTGAAAAGCCCACACCCTCCCCTGGCCTCTTAGGCTCTCATGGTGACCGCTGGAGACCTCCACGGCTGCTGGTCCCGCCATGCACTGTTCTTGTTTTACGTGCTGTGGCCATACTGGTGTTTTCGCAGGGCCTTGTTTGCGCCACGATCCCATCCACAGGCAGTCTGTGGGCCAGTTCTGTTGCCAGGGATTCTCACTTGTCACCCAGGCCATTCCTACTCCCTCCTTTTCAACTCTTGCCCCAGAACAGCGTTCCTGGGCGTGACCATGCCCTCACTGATTGGCCTCATATTTACAGCTTATTATGTGCAGGGCATCTGCTAACCACTGGGGTGCGGCAAGAACAGGGCAGGGGAGGCTCTGTCCTCCTGGAGTTCAAATGGCAGTGAGAGAAAAAGACTCTTAAATAAATACGCAACACTGTCAGGTGGCGGTGGGTGCTAAGAAGCAAAGCAAAGCAGGGCAAGTAGAGTGAAGGCAGAGAGTTGCGATTTCAGTCAGGTGGCCAGGGAGAGGCTCCTGAAGGGAGAACAATCCATTTAGGAGTAGAAATCCTATTGAGGTAAGGGTGAGCCTGCGAGGATATTTGTGGGAAGAGCATTTGAGGCAGAGGGAAGGGTGAGTGCAAAGGTCGTGCAAAGGTTGTGAGGCAGTAGAAAGTGTCAGCAGATGAGGCTGGAAGATAAGAGGGCAACAGATCCCCCCAGTCTTTGAAAAAGACTTCAAACCTATCTGGGTGAGACAGGCTGGTACTGAGGGCTGGGCAATCTGTGGTATGATCTGACAGCCACAGGGGATCTCCAGGCAGAAGGCCTGGGGAGGAGGGTGTGGCGAAATCCAGTGAGGGAGGAGAAGGATCTGGGCTGGGGGTGTGGGAAGTGAAGAGCAGTGGTCAGACTCCAGATCTGATCTGGAGCTAGAGTGCAGGCTGTACTGAGAGGCAGGCTGAGAGCAGATGCAGGAGGAGGGCTCTTGGGGCATGTGGCTGGGCAGCAAGGCGGATGCAGATGCCGCTGTATGAGACTGGGGCTTGGGCAGGAGCAAGGGCTCCCTCTAGGCTGCTGGCCTGGGCTTTCTTGGCGCTATAGACCCTGCTGAGGACTGTCAGGTCCTACTAATCTATGGGATGGGGCCGGGCATGGTGGCTCGTGCTTGTAAGCTTCAGCCTATGAAGCGGCCTGGGCTAGGGATCGCGGTTCGAGTCCCACCTGGGGTTCGTAGCGAGACCTAGTTCCAAAAAAATAGCTGGGCGTGGTGGCGCGTGCCTGTCATCCCAGCTACCTGGAAAGCTGAGGTTGGGGATTGCTTGAGTCTGTGGTACCCCGGGCAACGAGAGCCTGCGGTTCCACGGGCAAAAATAGCGAGACCTAGTCTCAAAAAAAAGAAAAAAAAAATCTATGGGATGGTTTGACTTGCGCCTTTATCCTCCGCTCAGCAAGGTGTTCCTTGAGGGCAGGGTTCAATCAGCTGCTTTTCTCACTACAGTGTCCCCTGCACCCAGCACAGGACATGGTATGTAGCTGGCACTCAGTAAACATTCGCGGAATGACTGAACAGAAGAGCCCAGCAGAGTGCTGCAAGCACAAGACCTATGGACAACATCACAGGCACGTGAGCCATGGTGAGCTGTGAGGATGGGGTGCACTCTCAGTGTTCTTTCAGGGCAGGCATGTGCGAAGCATTTCTCTCTGGCTGCACCTTTGAGTTTCTGGATCATGTGACTTGGGAGCAGGCACAGTGTAGAAGGCCCTGCTTCTCTCTGTGCTTTGCCTGCTGGCCTGTCAGAGGCACATGGAGAAGGAGCACAACTCTTTAGCACACAGGGGCTGGGTATGGTCCTCACTCAAGGCTTTGATGTTTTATCCCATTTTAATGGTCTACTTTATTCCAATGTCTTCCTTTATTTATTCTTCCGATGTTGTTAGATTTAATTTTTTTTTTTTTTTTTTTTTGAGACTAGGTCTTGCTGTTTTTGCTTGTGGAACCGCAGGCTCACGTTGCCCGGGTTACCATGGACTCAAGCAATTCTCAGTCTCAGTTTCTTAGGTAGCTGGGATTACAGGCATGTGCCACCACGCCCAGCTATTTTTTGGGACTAGGTCTCATGGTGTTGCCCCAAGCGGGACTCAAACCATGATATCTAGCCCCAGGTGCTTCACAGGCTGAAGCTTACAGGCACGCAGCACTGTGCCCGGCTAGATTTAATTGTTATTAGACACCTCAAAGCAATTATTTTAAGTGAACCAGGGAGAAAGTAAACTTTATGAGCTGGAGAAAGGTTGCTCCAGCACTCCAGGAGGAGGAGAAAGGGGCTGAGTAAGAGCCACTGTTAAAAGACCAGGCATGGTGGCACATGCCTGTAGGTGGCAGCCTAGGAAGCCTTGGCCCAGGCCAGGGATCACGTCCAAGTCCTGCCAGGGGCACATAGCAAGACCTAGTCCCCCCAAAACAGCAGGGTGTGGTGGCGCGTAACTGTAATCCCAGCTACCTGGGAAGCTGAGGATAGGGATGGCTTGAGTCTGTGGCACCCCGGGTAACGTGAGCCTGCGGTTCCACAGGCAAAAATAGCGAGACCTAGTCTCAAAAAAAAAAGAGCCACTGTTAAACAGACCCACCAACCAGCTGTCAGTTTGTAGTCTGGGAGGAATCCAGGGCTGATATCTAGGCAGCTGCCTTTCAGATGCTGTAGAGACAGAGAGGAGAGGTGTGCTCTGGCACAAGGCAGGCTAGGACTACCTGCCTGGAGAGGACAGGCTGGGCGACAGGCAGCCAGTGGCTTAAATAAACCTCAGCTGTCAGAAATTCCTAGCTGGAGAGTCTAGCCTAAGGAAAGAATCCCAAAGTTAGATGGCCTGGAGGCAAGGGCCTGGGTCTGTATTGCTGGCACTAGCACAGCAGAGACTTGAGAAACATCCACCAAAAACCAAATCCAAGGCAGTGGGGGGGGGGGCGCGTCGAGTTACATGGAGCCACAATGAGATCTCAAAATCACCAGAGTCGGTAAGACAGAAGGGAGGAGGGCGGTCATACCACACAGTTTCCACTCAATACACACAGATCTACCATGGCAGAACTTTTGTAAGGAGACACACACACCTACGAACATAAATCAAAAGCATTAGAGCAGACACCTCCGATGGAGAAGGAAATGAAAGTGGAATTGGAGGTGGGCATTGAGAATGAAGGGGGAAGAAGAGCAGGGAGGGGGGTTGGCATGGACCGATGATGATGTGCAATGAACCAAAGCTCTTGATAGATAAATTCAACTCTTTACCTGTGGTCCAGGAAAAAAATTCAATGACTACCTAAAGTTATCTGATATATTCTTCTTTAAAACCAGAACGACCTTTCGATTTAATGAGGGGTTGCTGCAAGTAGCTGATGATGGAGTGATGGAAAGAGCATTAAAAATTGTTTTTGATTCACTCAGATAAATAATAACAAGTGGCAAAGCCACCCAAGGTAGGCAAAAGTATATGGAAACCAGTGTGCCTCCCGTTGCTGAAGAAAACGTTTAAGGGGCACGGTCTTAGGTGGCCTGGCAATCCCACCGCAGATGTCATCTGAAACCAGTGCCGAGGAGGCCCAGCATATGACCCCACGGGCCAGATCACTAAAACAGAACTCTGAGCTACTGAGAAACAGAGATTTCGCTTAGTTGATACAAAAATATCTTCATGGTAAGAATCAGATGTCTGAGGTATGTATTTGTCTTTAGAGTTTAAAGTCAACAAAGACGTATGAAAAATAGAAACTATATCAGGGAAAAGATTTTTGGCCCATTTTTTTTTCTTCCTTTAGCTGGGAAAAAATTTAACCAAGTAAGTGTATTTTTAAAATGTAAATTAAGTCAGCCCTGCAGAGTTTTCAATGATCAGGACAAAGCACTGTGACAGACTCAATAAAACAAAAGCACACAATGTTACAGTTACAGTTATAAAAATTACGTTAGAAATGTGCCTATTAAGAGCCTGAAAAGAGAAACCAAAATGTTAATAGTGATTCACTCTCTGCACTTTTCCCTTTAGGTATTTTTCCTTCTCTTTATGTTTTCTCCATAACCTACTTGTATAACCAGAAAAACAATACCTGTTATCTTAAAAAAAAAAAAAAAAAAAAAAAGGTTTGAGGAGCGTTTGCAGCATGAGAAAATGCCGATGACGTCGTTAATGTGGAGGGAGAAAGCAGCTGGACAGGGCCACGCGGTCAGGGCTGCGGGGCATGCACGGGGAGAACAGCGAAGGACACACCTCAACAGGGGCTCTGTGACTGTCTCTGGTAGTGGGGTTTTGGATGACTGCTGTTTTCCCCTTTTTACTTTTCTGTGTTTTCCAGGTTTTCAACACTGAGCCTGTGTAACTTTTATTGGGAAAATAAACCTCGATAAATTAAAAAAAAAAAAAAGCAATTAGTATGGTAGAGGTATGTGTGCGATACCATCTCTCCCCACCCCCACATAAACGGAACAATGAGACCAAACTGGTGTCACAAAACAAAACAAAAAGCTACTCAGAGAACAGAAATTAAGGTGGTGGGCAGGAGCTCCAAACACTGAGGGGCTTGTTTCTGGGTAGCGGGGCCCGAGGTCAATCCCTACTTTTTCCTGTTCTTTACTTTCTACAAATGAACATGCATGTCTCCTGTGATGAGGAAAAGAAAAACAGAAAATCATACAAACCAAAGGACACACAGATGGCAAAGGACTTACCTTGAAAAAGAGGTAGAGTCCCAAGAGTGTGCAGCTGGCAATGATGGGGAACCGGGCTGCATCCCGGCTGGTGATGGTCTCGGGCATATCGGAGGGGTTCTGGGAGAGAGAAGAAAGGTATCTAGTGAGCAGTCATGTGGTTCTGGCCACAAGAGCTGGATTCCTATGAGAATTTGGTACCCTAATAGCACATTCATCACCTCCGTACTCTGCCCCGGTTCAATGAGTTGCTGCTGCAAGGCTTTGGTTAATGTAGTTCCAGAGTCAGGCTACCAACTCCCCACCCTGGAGTGAGAGGTTCTGATCCCACCTGCCTGCCACTGAGGTGACCCTGGGACCTGACAGAGATGGTCCAGGAAGGATGGACCTGGGGAGGAGGGCGGTGGCAAAGGTAGTGAAAGGCAGTGATAGCATGTAACGACTGAAAGAAAACTCCCAGGGAAACTGGACAACAGGGCTGTCTCAGAGCTCATAAGAAGTAATTCCAATTTTCTGTGGATTAACTAAGAGGTAAGCAGGATTCCTCTTTTCCTCGGCAGGTAGTAAATGAGTGAAAAAAATCCCACAACACAAAAACTGACGATGGTTGAAATCACACTATACAACTATAACTACTATACAACCATACAACTAGAAGGATAAATAAATCTTGACAAAAGGCAAACTCAAGAAGTTTAACTGGGGAGAAAAAGAAATTTAACTGGGAAAATTGAATCTGGTGAGAGTAAAACCACAATTAAATTTACAATGGCAGATGTTATGGTTGGCAAGAATGTGATCTGGGTAAAGAGCCGATGGGGAATAAATATTTACAGGAAAAAGACTGAATGCAATCAAAATAATTTTAGTATTATAAAAATGGAAGAAGTTGGAACTGGAGTAACAGTGCAACACAGGGATTAAATCAGCCTCATGGAATTCACGCCAAATTCTTGGTAATGAAACTCCACCAATAGTAGTGTTTCTGGTTTATATTTATATTAAAAAACAGAATCAGAAGTTTTCAAGATCATAATGCTCTCCAGGCCCTCTGCTAGGCAAAATCCGTACAGTTCTCGCAACAAATGCCACTGCCGTAAAGTCTTTCCAGATGTCCTCAGTGGGAAAAGCCTGTTTCCCAAGAGCCATGGCCACTATTTGATAATACTGACACTCAAAGTCCTAGCGAGGCCAGGTCAGTCCTCTGCTCACCAGTTCTCTTCACAGCAGCCACAGGCTCATCAGTGCCCGGGAGTCCACCTTCCCGACAGCCATCCTGTAAACAAGGCAGCAGCCTCTCTCGACAAGAGAGGCTCTTCAGTGGCCCCACTGGTGTTCAGGCTCGCAGCTGCCTCTTAAAAAACCAATGGGACAAATCATGCTAAGGGGGAGGCTGCCTGAGAGGTAGATTTAGCTCAGGATGGAAGGCTGCATAAAGGGAAGGATGGAGGGCACAGGCAGAGTGGGTGACTGGGAAGCGCATAAGCCACCATTTGAGTACAAGCTGGCCCAGGCTTTCGGGGAGGGTAACTTGACAGGTACATCAAATTATAATCTATGCCCATCAGAGATACAGGAGGTTGCAGACAGGAACCAGAGAGGGCTCTTAATCACAGGGGACAATGTTCATCCTGCTGCTAGTAAGAGAAACTCAAACTAAAGTGCACTGTGATTGCTATTTTTTTTTTTTTTTAATCACAATGGCAAAGCCCCACACTTCATAAAATACTAAGTTGGGAGGCTCTGAGGAGACACAGATACTCTCTCATTTGCTGCCAGGAGGGTAACCTGGGCTTTCTGGAGCAAGCACTTTGGCAATATATGACTCAGTCACAGATGTACATACCCTTTGACCAAGCAATTCTACTTCTGGGAGTTTTTCTACACTCACATATATGCAAAATGATGCAGACAAAGCATATCCAAGACATTCATTGCTCTATTAAGGGCCTGCTGGGTGACTGAGGCCAGTCGTTTGCTCTCTGAACCTCAGTTTACTCATCTGTCAGACAGCATGACAAGTTCTTGCTTAACTTAACCTCTAAAAGGGCCAAGAAGAGTTAAAGCAAATAATAAACACGAGGTAAAGGCCTGGCTGACTGTGGAGTACTATGACCCTGCATGGGCGGTGATCATCAGAGAGGTGAATGGGGAGGCCCTTCACCTTAAATACCAAAACATATGTGGTGGAGGTGGCCAAGGTGCAGGGCTGGATGGGACCAGGTCACTCTTTGGCAGTTTTGGTGCGGGTGGGGTGGATAGGGCAGCACTGCCACGGAGAGACCATGTTTGTCCTTCTCTCCTCCCCAGATCTCTGGGTTCTGCCTTTGGTAACAGATTGCTGTGGCACATGGGCCAATTATTCAGCCTCTATGTGCACCTCCACAAATTCAACCTGTTCTCTGTCTGCTGTGGCACAGAAATAAATGAACAGGTCCTCCTGACCTGGAAGAGTTCACAGGCAGGGAGGTCAAGACCCTGACATGAAGACAGAAAGTCACAAAACAGTATGACACATGACCTGGTAAAATGTGTACACTGGTGTGATACATGGCTGAGGGGTCAAATGGTCGAGCGAGGGCTCTGATGTCAGAGGGCCCAGTCTGACTCTTGGCTCTGCTTCTCCCCAGTTGTGGGGTCTTGGGAACGTTACTCTTTTTCAGGGCCTCAATTTCTTCAGTCATAAATCCTGAGCTGTCAAGACTCTAAGTTTTGCATTGAAGGACGTGCCACCTATGCCTCAAGTATTCACCCCAGTTGTATAAGCTATGTGTAGCAGCATTAAGTCTGAGGGGATGATGAGAAAGTAGACAGGACAAGTAGGGGGTGCAGGTGGCTAGAGCAGAAGACACTCAAGCAAGGCCTTAAAGGTCAAGCACAGGGTCTGTTTGTAGGACCGACAGAAATGCTGAGTGGAGGAGCTGTACAGAAGGGAGGGAAGTGCTGACCAGACAGAGGGAGCGGTGGGCCTCGAGCACAAGGTGTGATGCCTGCCTGTGGTTTCACCTAGGACCAGTGTGATGGCCCAGTTACATGTGCTCTTTCCAATGCAGTCTAGTTTCCCAGGGTGGGGTGCGGCTTGATATTACTTGATGACACACCAAGACTGGACAGATGCCCTGTCAAACAGAGGGATCTAGTTTCCTCCATGAGTGACTGTTATAAATATCCTATGGTGCAGTGTTGAGTCAGATGGGAGAATGGGAATCTCACTGCCAGTAACCATGTTAAGAATAACACTGACTGGGAGCGCTCTATGTGCTTTGCACGAGTCCTCACCAAGCCCCCATGAAGCAGGTACTTTTAATAGCTCCACTTCACAGATGAGGACAGTGAGGCTCAGAGAAGAGATGCAGTTTGTGGGTCGTGCAGCAGGCATGTCACAGAACCAGGCTTCCCACTGGGGCAGGCTGGTTCCAGAGCCCAAGCTCAGCCACTATGCCCCAGATGTCTCTGCCTTTCCTGTCTGGAAATTTCAGCTGTAAAGTTGCGACAAGATGCTTGAGGAAGCTGGGCGTGGTGGTGTGTGCCTGTAATCCCAGTTATCTGGGAGGCTGAGGTTAGGGATCACTTGAATATGTGGGTTTGAGACAACCCTGGGCAACACAGCAAGACCTAGTTCTCTTAAAAAAAAAAAAGATGCTTGAAGAGCCTATGAACTTACTGAGGAACAGAATCTTAAAGGTAACAAAATAGTTACACCTCCCAGGCAATGACAATAATATTAAGTTGTTAGGAATCTCTACCAAGTTAATTCAGATTTTTTTAACCAGATGCTTTTAGGCAAATGCAATAGCTCTTGAAACACAAAACATAATTAGAGTTGGGGGGGGGCAGCCTGACACAAATAGCAGAAATAAATTTAGCTTTCAGTGACATTCTAGATGTTCAGTTATCAGGGCGGAAGCAAATGCGGTGAAGGAAGACAGATGCCCAGCTGCCAGCCATTGGCTCAGCCAGAGCTCTGGGAGTTATGCTTCCAGGGCACGCCCTAGAAATGATCCAGAATTTGTGGACCATTCTGCTCTGCTGTCACTCCAGTTGGCCACCCTAGGGTCTCCTCTCCTTACTCACTCTCCTCACTATGACTCTGCTTCCTAAGCATTTCTTGAACTAACCCCTGTTCCTGATCCTTTGGCTCCCACTGCAGTCAGGTACACCACCACCTCACCAGTCCCTGATCCTTCCTGCCAAACACCTACACTGTCAGCAGCCAGACGGTATCCTATACCAGCTCACAGGCCTCTGGGGAATGGACCACTTAAGGAGTCATTCAACAGGAACTGAGGCCACCACTGATGGAGTGTACACTGATACAGCCTTTGGTGGATAACTTGGTAAAACCCATCTAAGTCAAATGGACTGGACTTTGAGTCAGTAAGCCAATTTCAGGGAATTGATCTTATACTTAAGTGTGAAAGAGCACATATACGCACAGGGGGATTAATTTCAGCATGGTTTCTTTTTTCTTTGAGACTAGGTCTTGCTATTTATGCCCGTGGAACCGCAAGCCTGCCCGGGGTACCACAGACTCAAGCAATCCCCAGCCTCAGCTTCCCAGGTAGCTGGGATTACAGGCACGCACCACCACGCCCAGTTATTTTTTTGGAACTAGGTCTCACTACGGGCCCCAGGCGGGACTCGAACCGCGATCCCTAGCCCCAGCCGCTTCATAGGCTGAAGCTTACGAGCACGAGCCACCGTGCCCGGCCTGGTCAGCATGGTTTCTAATAGCAAAATAGATGCATGTAACTGGAATGATGAGTGGGGGACTCTAAATCGGGGTTCTCACACTTGAACATGCATCAGAATCACCACGCTTGTGAACAGAGACTGCTGGCCCACCTCAAGCTTCTGGTTCAGATTCTGCATTCCTACTAAGTGGTGATACCAACGCAGCTGGTCCAGGGACTACACTTTGAAAAACCATAGCTGTAAAAGAACTGCGGGGTGCAGGGGTGGGAGTGGGGGGGAAAGGATGGATACCATACAGTTGTTAAAGAAGATGATTGTTCCATATATATGTATGTATATCTATATATACATATACATATATATGTGTGTATATATACCTACATATATAGAAAGAGTGAAAAAAGCAAGATGCAAATATATAACAACATATAATGTATCAAAAATAGGGGGAAAGCAAGTGTATTTACTTGTGAAGGCCTAGAATCTCTTTGGATGGGTATCCAAGGGGCAGGAAACAGAGGCTGCATCTGAGGAGGTAAACTGGGCAACTAAAATGGGAGGGAGACATTCACTATACCATTGCCATGCATTATCCAGCCTCCTTACCAAAAACATGATAGGGCCACAAGTAATGACATAGAAAATGACCAACACACATTGTTAAAGTGAAAAAATCAAGTTGCAGAGCAGTATGGATGTGTAACCCCATTAAAAACTTGCACACACAGGCATATACATGTTCATGTATACATAGAAAATGTTCTGGAAAGTTACACATCAAACAGGTAATACAACTACTTCTAATGACTAGTATACTGAGAATTTTCCTTTCACTTCCACATTGATAGTTTTTCCACAGTGCCAGTGTGTAATGATTCTGTAAGTGTGAAGGTGAGCTGCTGTCTGTCTTGGAGGATTTTATGCCTCAGGAAGGTTATGGGCCCCTTAGCATCTTGTAGCCACATCTCAGCTCCTGCACTGGGTTCATGTCGCACTACTGAGTTTCTGACCACGCCCTGAGGATCCAAGCCTCCCTCTCTTCCTCTTCTGTCTGCTGAACTCTCATTTGTGCACATAGGCGAGTGCTGCCTCCTCCAGAGGCTGGTCAGAGTCCAGCCTGGTGGGCTGCTCACAAGTCTGCTTTCCCTTGGTGAATGAGCTGTCACAGTAGGGCTTGGCCCAAGACCCTTGGGACCAGTTCAGGGCCTGCCACAGAGCAGGGGCATGACAAGTTGTCTGAGGGGTTCCTCTAAGTCACAGGTCAAGGGATTTACCCCTTCCTTGGGAGGTAGGTCCCTGACAGGTAAGGGCGCTGCAGGAAGACTGTTCCTCCCAAGGTGCTTCTTCCAGACCTGCTCCTGGACAGTCCATCTTCTGCCACCATTTCACAACTCTGTCCTACTGTTGTGGACAGTTTGGCCTGAGGGAGAATTCTGTCCTCACGTACCCTTTCTTGGCTGGTTTTAGGGGTCTGACGGGGGCGGGAAACCAAAACCACCAACTTTACACATCTTGCTAAATGACCAGGGAGTATGACTCAGGGTAGAAAAAGGGAATCATTTGAATTTCCCTAGGCCAAGATGCCACTCCTGAGAGTCTGCAGAGGCAGCTGTATCAAGGAGACAGAATCCTGGGTAAGGTTAGAGACACTTGGTTCTGCCTCTAATGGACAGAATGATCTTGAGCAGTCATTCCTTTGATGCTCAGTTTTTACACTGTACAATGGGATAATTAAACTAGCTCTGCTTGTTAAACTCTGGCTGTGAAAAATCAAAGAGGGTAAAGGCTTCGGAAACTTTAGAATATCCTCGTTATAGGTGGTGGCAAGCTACTAAGGATGTTTGTAACTCCATGCACAATCTTTCAGACTCCTCAGCTTCCTGGTGCTCGACTGAGGAATATAGAAGCAACTGCGTATCTAAAGCTCCCTTCTCTTCTATCCATACGCTCTGCTCCAGCCACACCAGACCTTCCACTATCCCTGTCTTGTACCTCTTCCTGTACTAGTTTGCTCTGCTGTCTCCTGGGTGGGATTCTATATCAAGGCTCAAGTCCTCCTCCAGCACAAAGCCTCCCTCAGCGGCTCCAGGTACACACCCTCTTTCACCCTAAACCCTACAGCACTACTTGCAATATAATCAGAGATCTAGTTATTCTATTGTCATCCAGTCTCCTAAACTATCACTTTGAAGTGAGACCCTTCTTCAGTTGCCTGGAAGGTGTTTTCTGAAAGGACCAGTGGATCGCAAGTGGAAAGCATCAATAACTATTCTGGTTGGGGAGCCCCCCAGGTCAAGCCGCCAGCCTTACCCCACGCTGCTCTTCCCCTCCTTTGTCCTGATGTATTTCAGAGCTTCTTCCTGCACCGAGTAATAGTGTTGGGGAGGCTTAAAGTCACCTGAATTCTACTTAGAAGAGGCAGAGCATAAAGGGAAATGGGATCGCTGAAGCCCTGTGTGACCACTCCCCATTGTGTCTGACCAGAGATCCAGCAGTAAGTTCTCCAGTTTTGGGGAAGGGACACGGCAGACTTCAGTCTCTGTTCAACTCGGTTAATGTTTCGAGAACCTGGGCTGCGGCAGTTTCAAAAGTGGCAGCTGCTCTGTGGTCTTGCCCTCTTTGGGCAAGACAGCTTCCTGTTAGGTTCAACATCAGGTTTGACTGGGGGAGGAGGAGCGGGGAGCTACAGATCAGGAGACTGGAGAAGGAAGAGGGGGCCAGAAAGTGAGAAACCAGTGGTACAAGGGGAAAAATGGGCGGCGGGGGGGG
>PVHY01021245.1:0-24228 GCA_004024945.1 Uropsilus gracilis
GTCGGGTCGGGGGGCTCGCGGGGCGATCCTGAGCAGACGCGGGCCGCTCAGTCTTGGGGCCGGTGGCCGGCGTGAGCCCTGAACCCAGCTGACCGGCCGGGCTGAGCCAGAAGGAGGGGACGGGCCGGGCAAGGTCGCGGCGGTTGAGGTTGAGGTTGAGGAGACGCGGCTCCTGCACCTGGCGGCCTGCGTGGCACACCGGCCGCACGAGGGCAGCGGACCCGGCGCCGCTTGCTGAGTGGGCGCATGGCAGCGGGGGGCCCGATCTCCGGAAACGCCAGGGGAGGCTCCCGTCTCCCCACTGCGCTCCACGGGGTTGAGGAGACCCCGTCCTCGCCCCGCAGGCCGTTGTGGTGCAGGAGCCGCGTCTGCTCCGGCCGCGCGGAAGCCGATTCTGGAAACGCTGCCTTGGTCGGCTCGGCCTCCCCACCCCCTCAGGCCGGCGCACGCTGTGGACCCCCGTGGCCGCGGCTGCGTCACGCGGCGCAGCTGGGGAACGGGGAGCGGGCGGGCCGGGCGCACCCGCTTGCTCCTGGCCGGCCCGCCCTAACCGGAAGCTGTGCGGTGGGCCCTGTGCGTGGGCCTGCGGCCTTATCCCCAGCCCTGGCCAGCGCGCCAGACTGAGGCTCGGCCAGCCCAGGACTCCCTCGGGGGTCCTCCTGGAGGCACGGCAGGACGAGAGTGGGGGTTCGGGGGGCGCAGGGGGGCGCAGGCCCAGGCGTGTCTGTCTGCGTTGCAGGACTCCAGCAGCAGGGGATCTTCCGGGTGCCCGGCTCTCAGGTGGAGGTCAACGACATCAAGAACTCCTTTGAGAGAGGTAGGTGTGAGCCCCGGGGACCTGCCCAGCCCGCGCCGGGGACGGAGGAGCTCGCCGGGGGTCGGACAGCGGCCCCGCTGGCCCACGCCTCCGCGGACCCCCTCTTGGCGCTGGCCTACGCCTCGTCCTCAGAGGGCGCCCACGTGGAGCGCGGGGCCCACCCCCAACCCCTGTCCCGGCAGCGCCTCCCACCCCCCTCACAAGGTCCTGCTTCCCGACACTCCCACTGGCCTCCCTGAGCTCGCCCTCACCCAGCTGCCCCTCGGGGTCGCCTCCCACCCGGGCTGCCCTCTCCTGGCTTGGCCGCCTCCCACAGAAGCCCCCAGGGAGCAGGCCCCTTGCGGCCTCCAGCCGGGCCCCCCCAAGCCCTGGTGTACACGCTGTGTCCCCCCTCCGTCCTGGGCACAGCCTCGGGTCCTCAGCAAGCAGGGCCCCCTGCCTGGAGGAAGCTGCAGGCCGCTGCCTGGCCCCACCACGCGGGCCCGGTGCGAGCACAACCGCGCCTGGGTTCTCGCCAGCCGTCCGGTGTGGCGGAGGTCGTCGTTGGCAGCTAGGACTTGGCAGAGCTGGGCATGGCGCTCGCCGCTGGCCTTTCGCAAGCATGTTTTCTCTTTTATGGTTAGGGTGATGGGGTGGGGGCCGCCCCCGGTGACGCCCAGCGTCACCCCAGCGGGTGCAGCCCGCCCTCTCGTGTCTGCCACCCTGAGATGCCACACCCACTGCGGGGAGCCTGGCCCCTGCCTTCACCCCGGATCCGGTGCCAAGGGAATCAAGGCAGACCCGGAGTTCAGGGTCCGCAGGGCAGTGAGCGGCCTGGCGCTCGCAGAGTCTACAGAAAGTGAGCGCGGGATAAAGGGTGCTGGGGCCCTTTGCGTTCCGACTGGAGCAGCAAATGGGTTGTGTTGCGCCGAGATCGAGCGTTTGCAAAGGTCCCTGAGAGCCGCGGGGCACCGGGATCGCAAACGTAGGAGCCCGGGGATGGCGCTGGGATGGTGTTGCCTTCTTGGGTGTGCGATGTTGAGCAGTGGCGGGGGAGAAGACTATGCTGCCGAAGCGTTTGGTGGCGCTGGTGGTAGCTCCCGCGTGCTGGTGGAGACTTGCATCTGGGGGGAGCGTGCGCGCCCGTGGAGCAGGGAGAGTGTGAGCTGATGCGTCTCACAGGCAGGGCATGGGCGCTCGCCCTTCTCTCTCCCGACTTCCTGCATCTGCACGTTGCCAGGAGAACGCCAGACTCAGCCGCGAGGGAGGCTGTCACCTGCCTCTCCTCCTGCTCAGGGGGGGTCCCGGCTGTGTCTCCTGCCATCTGCACCTGCCCTGCCACCTGCCCCACTGACTCACGTCTCCTGTGTCCACTCAGGGGAAGACCCTCTCGTGGATGACCAAACCGAACGCGATATCAATTCGGTCGCTGGCGTTTTAAAACTGTATTTCCGGGGGCTGGAAAACCCGCTCTTTCCTAAGGAAAGGTTTCAAGATTTGATATCCACCATCAGTAAGTACCTGCAGGGAGCCACCATTCCGTGGTGGGCAGAGCTGCCCTCCGCCCGTCCCCCTGCTTGGCACGCGGGCGCCTCCACCGAGGAAGCCGTGCGGCCCTCGGCTTGTAGAGCTGGAGGCCTCGTTACTGTCATTGTGGAACAACAAGGGCTTAAAGTGGAAGGGCTGGCGGTGGGTTCAGCGTGCCCTGCGGTGGTGTGCCAGGCGTTCGAGGCCCAGGGGATGACGTCCTCTGAGGAGCCGCCGAGCGCGGTGTCGCAGAGAGCTGCGTTCGGAGGCGGCCGCACCTGCCCAGCCGGGGCCCCCTTCAGCTGCAGTGACAGCCCCGGAGAACGTCCGTGAGATGTGTTCCTGCACCCCAAGTGCAGCGCCCGCCCCCCGCCCCCCGCACCCGAGCGGTGGGACTTTAGCCATCCCTGGGGGCTCTGGGAAGGGGCAGCCGCTGGGAGGTGAGGTAGGCAGGGCTGGCTGAATCCCCAGCACGAAGGGCTTTGGTGCAGAGAAGGGAAAAGCCATGTCAGGTGGGGGATACACTAGCGGGTGTGGAGGCTGGAGGCTGGCGAGCGGGCTGGAGGCCGGAGAGCAGGCTGGATCACAGCTGTTCTCTGTGACGGTGACAGAAGTCGCCGTGGTGCGCATCAGCCCTGCCGCTTGCTCTTCTCAGCCCAGGAAAAGCCCACCAAGCCCCTGCCTCTCCCTCCCACGCCCAGTTTGCTGCCCCACCTTTGGCTCGGCTGCTAGCAGCATCAGCGCCTGTCTCCAGGGAGCACAGGGGCCAGAGACGAACGCCCAGGCCTCTGCCAGGCTGGCTGAGAGGTTACAGCTCTTGCAGCGCTGGTCATCCCGCTCTCACTCCCTGAGGCCTGCCCCGGGCCAGGCCAAGGTTAAGCTCAGGTCTGGTTCACGCCTGACAGAAGGCGGTCTCTGCCCGTCGGTCAGGTCGGTCAGGACGCCTGCGTTGTGGGTGTCCGACGCTCAGACGGGCGGCGTCATCTCTAAAAGGGACAGCTTTGCCGACGACCCCATGGACCCGGGTGTCACGTGGCATCAGCCGGAATCAGCCCCCTCCCGCCCTGGACCTCTACCCCCAGGCAGACTCCCGGCTGCCCTCGCTGCTGTCAGGAAGGTCTCTCTCCCCCGGGAAGGCCCAAGGGTCCACTGCAGTGGGCTCTGATGAGGCCACGTCCCCCTGGCTCCTACGGCCGGAGGAGGATGAGGCCCAGGTCATTCGGGCCTGGCAGGGCCCATCGGTCCCAGAGCCTGAGGCGCGCCGGCTGCTCCCAAGCCGGGAGCCTGGTCTGGGAGATGGGACTCGCCACGGCCCCGCCTGTCCTGGAGCATGACGGCGCTCGAAACGCCCCCTTGCGTTCCAGAGCTGGAGAACCCAGCGGAGAGGGTGCACCAGATCCAGCAGATCCTCGTCACCCTCCCCCGGGTGGTCATCGTGGTCATGAGATACCTCTTCGCCTTCCTCAACCAGTGAGTTGCCAGGCACGGGGCCCCCCTTGGGCTCCGCCAAGGTGGGGGGTCCTCTAGGGGGGGCTCCCTGAGGCTTTGGAAGATGCAGCTATTTGCAGCTGTTCTTTTTTTTTTCAATAATGGAGAGAGAGACAGACAGACACACTGCATCTCTGTATTCCCCAGGGTTCTCCCTCTACCATATCCCCGTGGACCGTCATTCCGACCCGCTAATAGAATTCCCTCTAAGTCCATCCATATGGTCACAAATGCTTTGAACGGTCGGTTTTAACTGGCCACGGGCCGCACCTTTTCCGGCCGTCCCTCTGGGGCCACGCCCTGGCTGTTGGGACAGGGCTGCCGTCAGCACCCGAGTGCAGGCGTCCTTCGGCCCTAGTGTCCTTGTAACAGAACATGGGCCTCCTGTTTGAGTGGAGTCCCCCCCCCGAAAGCCCCGCGGGCGGACTTGCTTCCCCCAGTGACCCTGGCGCCTCCTCTCGCGCAGCCTCTCGCAGTACAGTGACGAGAACATGATGGACCCCTACAACCTGGCCATCTGCTTCGGGCCCACCCTCATGCACATCCCCGACGGGCAGGACCCGGTGTCCTGCCAGGCCCACGTCAACGAGGTCATCAAGACCATCATCATCCACCACGAAGCCATCTTCCCCAGCCCGCGGGAGCTGGAGGGACCGGTATACGAGAAGTGCATGGCCGGAGGGGAGGAGTACTGGTAAGGCGCTGCCCGCCGAGGCCGCCCCACGGGGAGGGCGCTGCCCCTGCCGCTGCGCCCGGTCAGCCTGGCCCAGGCCACCTGGGGATTGACCCGCGTCCGGGGCGGCTGTCGGATCCAGGACGCACCAGCGTCCCCAGCCTCAGTCCGCAGGCCCCTCCCCGGGCCCCCTGTCCTTCCGCGGCCTCTCCCTGGGTGGTTTCCAGAAGCAGCGGCCGCCTGAGCCGGAGCCGGTCCCCCAGCAGCCCCAGCCGCTCCCAAGTGCTCCAGCACGGAGGAGCCGCAGTCCCGGCCCTGGCGGAGGTTGGGCCATGACCCCGCGGGTTCGGACAGCAGGTGTCACCCTCGCGGGCCAGGGCCCGGTGAGGCCATCTCGGGCAGGCGGTGGGGAGCGGACGCCCCCCGGACCTCCCGAGCGGAGAGGGCCCTCGAGTCCCCTTCCCCAGACGAAGCCAGGTCCCTGCTCTGAGCGTGCCCACGGGTGAGTTGGTGCTGGCCGAGCCTGCGGGGCCTGGGTCCGGCCGGGTCGGGTACTGAGAGCCGCCTCGTGATCGGGGCCGGCCGCCTCCTGTCACCTCCCGCGTGGTGATCAGGCCGGCCACCTCCCGTCACCTCCCGCGTGGTGATCGGGCCAGCCACCTCCCGTCTCGTGATCGGGGCTGGCCACCTCCCGTCACCTCCCGACTGGTGATCGGGGCCGGCCACCTCCCGTCTCGTGATCGGGGCCGGCCGCCTCCCGTCACCTCCTGCGTGGTGATCAGGCCGGCCGCCTCCTGTCACCTCCCACCTGGTGATCGGGGCCGGCCACCTCCCGTCACCTCCCGCCTCGTGATCGGGGCCGGCCACCTCCTGTCACCTCCCGCGTGGTGATCAGGCCGGCTGCTTCCTGTCACCTCCCGCATGGTGATCGGGGCCGGCCACCTCCCGTCACCTCCCGCCTCGTGATCGGGCCGGCTACCTCCCAGGCCTCAGCCTCGGTGCCGGCTGGGTCCTGAGTCCCCGGCGGACGAGGCGGGGTCTCCCGCTCTCCCGGGTCCCCGTCCTGACAACGCCCCGCTCTTCTTTCGGGTCCCCCGGGGTGCCTGCCAGCAGGGGCTGCGTAAGCACCCGACTGCCGCACCCCCTTCTCTCCATGGCCTCTCGGGGTGCCTGCTTCCGGGGGGAGGGGCTGCTCCGGCAGTGCCCGGGCCCGGGGAGGTGGGTGCAGCCCCATGTGGCTGAGCACAGGGGGCGTCTGCCCCCTCCCAGCAGGACGCCCGCAGCCTCAGGCCACCCAGGCGTGGGCAGCTGGTCCTGCAGCTGGACGCCACGCCCACCTCTCCTTCCCGCCCGCAGCACGCAGGCTCCTTGCTGGGGAGAGAGGCGGGGGGGGGGGGGGGGGGGGGTACAAGCCGCGGGGGACGGCCCGGCGGAGATGGGGCTGCACCCTTGAGGCTCTGGGCGGTTGGCGGGCGGCCAGCGGCCCACAGTCCCCTTCCCACTCCCCCGCAGCGACAGCCCGCACAGCGAGCCCGGGACCATCGACGAGGTGGACCACGACAACGGCACGGAGCCGCACACCAGTGACGAAGGTGAGGGGGCGACGGGGCGCGGCTCCCGGAGTGCCCGGGGGTCACTTGGCCCACGCGGCCAGGCGGCCCTCCTGAGCCTGTCCAGCCCGTCGGCGCGTCTTGGGCTTGTCCGGCTTGCCTCCCCCCAGCGTCCCCCCATCCCTGCCGCGGCCTGTGCTGGGCCGTGGGGTGCGGGTGAGCACGCCGGGCACCCAGAGACGCAGCTAAGCGATGCCAAACTCGAGGTGGGGCGTGTGGGAGGGGCCAGGCCGGTCAGGCCTTCTCGCCCCTCCCCCGGGCAAGAAGAGCGCCCTGGAGCGAGGCTCCGGCCAGCTGTATCCCGGGGCCGCACGAGCCTTCGAACAGGCCGGCAGCTGGGCCCACAGCGAGCGCATGGACACACCTCGATTTCTCTTAAAACGACGACGAGCAGAATCTACAAAGGCGGGAGGGGTGGCCGGCGCGTGGGGGAGGTCCTGCCTGCTCTTCCCGCCCTTGGGGACCTATTGTCTCCCGGTCAGGGAAGCCGTCCCTCCCCCACCCCGCCGTGCACATGCCGCCATGTCGCACGGACACCGTGGTGCAGCGGCCACGGGGCGGCCCCTTCGGGGGCCTCCGGGGGTGTGGCCAGCCCAGCCCCACTGGACAGGCCTCCGCAGGGCCCTCCCTCCGGGCCTGCGGGGCAGCTCTGGGCGAAACTGGCCGCTCGGTGAGCAGCGCTCAGCACGCAGCGTGCGTGGTTCGTGCGAGGCCCGGCCGGCTAGGGGGTCCAGGCCGCGCCGCCGACCCCCCGCCCCTCCCTCCCAGAAGCGGAGCAGATCGAGGCCATCGCCAAGTTCGACTACGCGGGGCGGTCCCCTCGCGAGCTGTCCTTCAAGAAGGGGGCCTCGCTGCTGCTGTACCACCGCGCCTCGGAGGACTGGTGGGAGGGCCGGCACAACGGCGTGGACGGGCTCATCCCGCACCAGTACATCGTGGTCCAGGACATGTGAGTGGCCGCCCGCCGGCCGGGCCACGGGGCGCCCGCCTGAAGCGGCACACCCGGCCCCCTGCAAGGGGGTGCCCCTCCACTTCAGGGGGTTCAGAGCCGCCCCTCTGCGGCGCAAGGACAGCAGGGGGCCCTGGCCATCCATCCCGGCCCACCCCTGGCCTCGGGGGGCTCCCTGTGACCCTAGCCCTCAGCCCCACTCCCCCGGCCTTCCCTGGGGTCAGCCCACCATGCTCCACCCACCCACTCCCGGAGGGGGGCACCGGCCCCTCGTTCCAAGCTCACAGGGTGCCCTGCCCTAAGTCTGGGCGTCTAAGAAAGGCCTGCGCCCCAACCCCTGGCCTCCCGAAGGCCCGCGCCCCAGTTCTCCCGAGGGCCGGGGTGCCTCGTGCGCTCAGACCCCTCCACGTCACTGCGCAGGCTCGGGGGGCGAGGAGCCGCTCGGGGGAGGGGCAGAGGCAAAGCTCCCTGGCAGAGGGGTGGACGGAGCAGAGAGACTCCAGGCCAGGCGAACCCCAACACCAGAGCCATGGAGGGGCTCCATCCTGCAGGTCCAGCCTGAGGGGGCAGGTCCCAGGGAGGGCCAGCGGGGCATCCCAGTAAGCCACAGTTGTCGCAAGTCCTGCCGGGGAGGTGGGGTAGGGGCCCCTTTTTCAGGCCTGCTTAGTCATCTCCTGCCCCCCACTTCACGGGGAGCCGGGGGGTTTCATACTCCCCCTGGGGCTGCTCCAGCAGACTCTCCACCCCCCTTGTTCCTCCAGCGCATTCTCCAGGGTTTAGTTTGTCCCACTCAGCGGCCTTGGGGAAAGGGGGGGCTGGGGGAGTGGGCTCCGGAAGAGGGTGAGGGACAGCCAGGTGAGCATGACAGGGGTGCAGGGAGGGTCTCCCGCTGGCAGCGGGGGGCGTGGGGGGCAGCGGCTCTGTGGGGAGGCGCTCATCCTGAGCTGCAGGCATCAACGAGCCAGGGGTGCACGGTGAGCCCCCAAGACCGGCCTCTGGGGCCCCCCACAGGCTGGGTGCTCCAGTTCACTTGGGCGCTCTCCCCAGGGACGACGCCTTCTCCGACAGCCTGAGCCAGAAGGCGGACAGCGAGGCGAGCAGCGGGCCGCTGCTGGACGACAAGGCCTCCTCCAAGAACGACCTGCAGTCCCCCACGGAGCACATCTCGGACTACGGCTTCGGGGGGGTGATGGGCCGGTAGGAGGGGCAGCTTTGCCCACGGCGCTGGCATCCGCCCGGGCTGCAGGCTGGGCCCGGGGGAAGGCGGGGGAGGCTGCCAGGGCCAGTTCGTGAGGGGACGCTGGACGGGCCCCGGGTGGGTGGCCGGGCCTGGCCGAGACCCGGGCTAGGAACACCCGCCGGGTACGGTGGCCGTACCCAGGGGAAGAGCTCCTCCTCCTCCTGTTGCCCCCAAGGCCTGAGCGGCCACAGCCCCTCCAGAGCCTGCCGGCAAGCCCACCCCCCCTGCTGCTGGCCGGCTGGCCAGTGAACCGCCTCCATAGTTGGGCCTCAGGTGCGTGGACAGGGCTGTCATCAGCCTTGGCCAGGAGAGGGCGCCCTCCCCTGCGCCCGGAGGTGTCTGGAGGGGGCTTGCCTAGCCAAGTAGGGCGCAGGGGAGCAAGAAGAATCGGAGGGAAAGTTCCTGGGCGCCCCCCCCCCACGGGGCGCCCACAGAGCCCAGGAGTCAGCACAACAGCCACGGAGGTGGGACTGACTCCCGCTGCCTCTCCCAGCAGGCACCCGGCAGGACGCAGGACGTGGGCTGCAGGGGGTGGACGCCAGCTGTGCGGGCCTTGCGCCCCCTCACCCGCACCTGCACCTGCACCTGCCTCCTCCTCATTGGCTCTGGGGGGCAGCCCCCTCTCCCTGGGGGGGGGGGCGGCGCTGCTCCAGCAGGTGGCGCTACAGCGCCTCGCCCGTGCGCTGGCCCTGCTCCCAGACTTCCCCAGCCTCTCCCCGGCCTGGCCTCCTCAGCCCCCCCCACCCTGAACCCCGGCAGACCCCCTCTCTCTCTCCCCTCGTGCCCCCGCGGCCCCCGGCCTCCCGCAGGGAGCGCATGCCCACTTGACCGCTTCACCCAGCGGGAGCGTCTGGCTGCGCTGGGACCTGGCTCCACCGCGGGCCCCTCCCCAGGGCTGAGGGTGTGCAGAGGCCTGGGGGTGGGGGCGGGGGGGCGGGGGGGGGTGAAGCGGTGGGGGGGTGCCTTTCACTCCCGGGCAACTGGGTCTCGGAGCCATGGCAGCAGCCAGATCCCCTGGCCGCGGCTCCGCGGGGGTCAGGCTGGGGGCAGCAGTGCCGCCCTCACTCCGGGCCCCTGGGCTGCGGGAAGCTGGCTTCTTTTTGGCCCAGTGACGCTCAGGCTTGGGCCCAGGCTGGGTCTCCGGGGCCGTGGGACCTCCGGCCCACGCGGCCCCGCAGCCATCGCGGTGACCACGTGGAGGGCGGGTGGGCTGCGGCTGGGCCCCCCCCCCACCCCCCACCCCCCGGCTGCCGGGTCTGGGCGCGGATGGGCTTTCCCCGGGAGCAGCGGGGGCTGGCCGAGGCTCACCCCAGCCCTCCCGGGACCGGGTGTGGCGTGGGCCTGGGGCTCTGGGCAGCCCAGGGTTCACCTCCGTGCGCCCCACGCCCGACCCCTGGCTCTTTGCAGAGTGCGGCTGCGATCGGACGGCGCGGCCATCCCCAGGCGCCGGAGCGGGGACGACACGCACAGCCCCCCCCGGGGCCGGGGCCCCGGCATGGACACGCCGCCCCGGGCCGCCGCCTGCCCCAGCAGCCCCCACAAAGTCCCCCTGAGCCGGGGGCGGATGGGGAGCCCCGAGAAGCGGCGGATGGCGACCTTCGGCAGCGCCGGCAGCATCAACTACCCCGACAAGAAGGCGCTGGCCGAGGGGCACCCCGCGCGGTCGGCGGGCGGCGCCACCAGGCACAGCAGCCTGGGGGACCACAAGTCCCTGGAGGCCGAGGCCCTGGCAGAGGTAAGGGCGCAGGGAGGCAGGGGGGCCGCCGGGCGGGGCGAGGGGGCCCCCGCGGCCTTCCCGCTGGGCTGGGGGGCGCAGGGGCGTCCTGCGCGGCCCCCCGGTGCCCAGGGCCGGGGAGGGCGTCTCCGTCTCGGGGAGAGGCTAGGTTCTGGGCGTGGGCCGTGACTCGCTCACTCCTTCGTCCGTCTGTCCGTCCACACGTCCGTCGGCCGTGCTGACTGGCGCGGGGCGTGTGCCGGTCACTGCTGGCCGCTGAGGGTGGTGGCGCGCAGGGGACGCGGGGCCCTGGGCGGCCTCAGCTCGGTGGGGCCCAGCCTCCGGCAGGCGGGGCTGAGGGAAGCCGCGGGCCAGGTGCTGTCAGGAGGGGGACGCCCTGTGCTGAGACCTGCAGCTGGGGTTTGCGCCTGAAGAGGGGGGGCCCTGGGGACCCCGGTCCGGCTGAAGCGCGGGCAGAGCGGCCCGGCCCGGCCCGGGCGTGGAGGCGGCACCGCAGCCTGACACGCTGGCCTGTGGTCAGCCCGCAGCAGCCCCTCGGGCGCCCGGGAAGCCTCGCGTCCCAAAGCGGGGGCAGACGCGCTGGCGCCTCCGTGTCAGGGGCGCCCCGCAGCACCCCCGGCTCCCGCTCCTCCCCGCCCTCGGGAGGCTGTCGACGGGCGCTGTGCGGGAACAGAGTCCGCCCGTCGCCCAGCGGGCACGGACTGCAGGGGCTGGAGCCGCCCAGGCCCCGGAGCTGGACGCCGGTGCCGGCGTCCTCCGGCCGGTCTCCTCGGGGGTTTAGACTGGCGCCGGCTCAAAGGGCCGGGGAGCCCACAGCCCCGCGCCATCGAGGGCCGCCTTCGGGAGGAGGCGAGGTGTCCCCCTGCACCCCTCAGCCGCACCTCTCCACTGACGCCAGGCTCACGCCTCGACCTGCTGACCTTTCTCTGAGCTTCCTGCCTTTCTGGCGCCCGTTCTGCCAGGGGAGGGCGGGGGGCCCCAGGGGTGGGCGCTTCCTTAGTCAGTCAGCCTTGGGCTCCCCTGTGCTGGTCGCTGGTCACTAGCAGGTGGGCGTTGAGGCTAGCAGGTGGGCGTGGCCGGCAGGCAGGCTGGGGGTGCGCAGCAGAGGGGGGGGGAGGCAGGGTCACAGTCCCGTCCTCATTCGCGTGGACTCCGCCCCCAGCGGCTGGTCCTTTGGATGGAGGCACGAGGGCCCCTCTCCGAGCCGCCGCGTCCTGGGCCAGGGACGCGTGTCACGGGGAGCACAGGAGCCAGCGCCCCGTTAGCCACGGTCTCCTAAAAGGCAAAAGGACGGGCTAGGAGGGCCAGGCCAGCGAGAGCCGGGGCCCTGGCCGCGGCCGGGTGGGGGCCTGTCTGGGGCTCAGGGCGGGCTGGAGGCCCCCTGCTGGACCGCAGGGAGCGGGCCAGGGAACACCGGCCGCCGAGAAGCCCCATGGGCTCCAGGCCCGTCAGGCCCACCGCTTCGCCCCGCCCGGGCCTCCGGCTGCAGAGCCTGCGTCTCAGCTGGCATCACCGTCCCCGAGGCTGCCGTCTCCCTCCTGTTCCTCCGCTGTCCCCTCCATGAGCCGGCGCTTGGGCTCTGGCCAGCCTGCGCGGTGCCTCTGTCCACTCGCCGTGGCGCCGTCCCCGTGGCGCCCTGGCCTCGGACTGGAGGGAGCGCGAAACCGGCCATCTCCATCTCGCCCGGGGCCTCAGCGATCCCGCGGTCGGCAAGTGTGGGGTCACCGAGACCTGCCCAAGGTCACAGGGCCGTGAGCGACAGAGGGGACTGTCCCCCAAAGTCTGCCCCCGCCAAGGGCGCCTGGCTTAACCACTGGCTTTAGCCCCTGTGCTCCCGCCTGGCGCCAGGAGACTAGAGCCCCAGGCGGCCCCGGGTGGGGTGCGATGTGGGGCTGCAGGGCCCACGGCAGCCACCCCGTACCAGGAGGTCTCGAGCGCGGATACCTTCGGCGCCATCACCTCGTACCAGCGCGCTCCCAGGTGCTCTCGCGTCCCGGGCCGTACGAGGACTTCGGTTGCTTTCGGAAAGTCCTATTTAAAAGCAAAACTCCTAGTTAGAGCCGAGCCTGGCATCCCGCAGCGACGCCAGTGAACGCTGCCAGGGGCCCGGGCTCGGAGCTAGGCTGCCTGGGTGGGGCTGACGACGCCCGCATCAGCTGCGTGACCTTGGGCCCGCGGCGTGACCTTGGGCCCGCGGCGTGACCGGCCTGAGCGCTCCTCCCCTCGAGCTGGCCGAGAGGCTCGTGCGTCAGCGGCGGCCCGGGCCTGGGCCGAGCCGTGGTGGTCGCTCTGCCGCCGTTGCCGTGGTGGTGGTGTGTGCTGGCCGCCGGCCGGGCGCCTTGCCGGGCTCTTCCCAGGAGCCCTTCGCTACGCATCAGCCCCGCGTGGGTACAACCCTTCCCTGTAACTCACAGGGGAGGATGCTGAGGGTCAGAGAGGTGCGCCAGCTTGCTGAGGTCACAGAGCAAGAGACGGCAGGACCGGGAGTTGAAACCATGTCTGTCTGTCTGTCTGTCTGCCTCCCTCCCTCCTTCCCTCCCTGCCCCCCCCCGAGCGGCCTTCTCAATCACGGGCTCCCGCCAGGGCCCGCACGAGCCGACTGGCCGTGGAGCCGGGCTGCCCGGCCCCGCCCCGGCTGACGGGTGCCCTCTGTGTCCCCAGGACATCGAGAAGACCATGAGCACGGCTCTGCACGAGCTGCGGGAGCTCGAGAGGCAGAACACGGCCAAGCAGGCGCCCGACGTGGTGCTGGACACGCTGGAGCCGCTCAAGAACCCGGCCGGCTCGGAGCCCGCCAGCCCGCTGCACACCATCGTCATCCGGGACCCCGAGGCCGCCATGCGCCGCAGCAGCAGCTCCTCCACCGAGATGATGACCACCTTCAAGCCCGCCCTGTCGGCCCGCCTGGCCGGCGCCCAGCTGCGCCCCCCGCCCGTGCGGCCCGTGCGGCCCGTGGTCCAGCACCGCTCCTCCAGCAGCAGCAGCTCGGGCGTGGGCAGCCCGGCCGTGACGCCCACCGAGAAGATGTTCCCCAGCGGCTCCACGGACAAGTCGGGCACCATGTGACCGGCCGGGGCGGCCGCCGGGGCGTCCGCGTCCTCCCAGGGCCGCTCCAGCAGGGGCGGGTGGGGGCAGAGCCCCAGAGGTCAGCCGGGGAGCGCCGCCCCAGGCCCCGCGCACCCCACAGACCCGCCCGCCCGGGAGGGCAGTGCCCGCCCGCACAGCGTCACTGGAAACCGAGTCTCCGACGTCCCCTCGCCATGCACTGATGCGTGGGCCTGCGTGTGTGCGCGTGGGCCACACACATGTATGTACATATGTGTCTGTAGGTGTGTGCGTGTCCATATTTATGCATCTCTACACGTATCCTCGATCCGGACCACATGCGCTCTGTGCACAGGTCTCCTCTCTCTTTCTACGACACTTAGATTTACCTCAGACCTGCGCCACCACCACCACCTCCCGCTGAGCTCCGGGGGGGAGGGGGTTTGCAGGGGCCCGGCCGGGAGCGCTGGAGGCCCGCGGTGACTGCGAGCCAAGCAATACACCACCCCGCGGCGGCGGCCCCAGCCCGCGCCTCCCTCTCCGCAAGTCGTGGCCTTCAGCGGGGCCGCCCGCAGCAGGGCGGCCCCCAGGCCCCCGGGAGCCGGGTCGCGCGTAGGCCTAAACCTGTGGTAACCATGCAGAGGTCTGACTTCCACCATTTTCAGAGTATTTAGCGTTTTCTCCCCTCTTTGTACTAACGACGCTGTGTCGGATCCGGAGCGAAACAGGCGGGACCGGGGTCTCCGCGGCGCAGGCGGCCCGGACAGCCTCTGGCGGGCCGGGGGCGAGGCGCGTGGCCGGGAGGGCGAGGCCTGGCCTGAGGGCGAGGCCTGGCCTGTGTGCAGGCCGCCTGGGCTGAGTTGATGCGAGGGGCTGCCCCCCGTCCCCGCCCCCACGCGCCGCGTCCGGAGCGTCCGTCCATCCCGGGCGCAGAGACAGGGACAGCGCGGCCTCGGGCGTCTGCAGCCGGCTTCGCCCTCCTGTCTGGGCCTGCGGGTCGCGCGCGCGCGCTCAGCGCCATTCCTCTTTCGACCTCTTCCTTGCCCAGCGGTGGGCTGTTTCTGGTGACGGAACATGAGCCAGTCAGATCCCAGGAGCCCCCCCCCCCGCACCAGCCCAGGGTGTCCGCGCCCCGCCCCCTCCTCCCCGGCAGGGATTCGGGTGGGCCCTGTCTGCCCCTCCTGCGCCCCATGCAACAAGCCCAGCGAGCGAGCTGTGCCAGCCGCGAGCCCTGGGCCACGGAGCGGCTTAGCGCTGCCGCTGGCGAGATGTGTCTTGTAGCTCCGAGGTCGTCCAGGCATGCCCTCGGGAAGTTGCCCACGGGAGTCTGAGAAGCGGGCCCCGGGGCCCCCTACCAGCTTCGTCCATGCCTCGATGCTTGCAGCCCAGGCTCAGCATTCCCGCCCGCTGGGTTCGCTCTGCCCTCCCTCCCACCCTCCACTCAGGGCAAATGCACCCCAGAGGGTGACCGGTGGCACCTCGAACCCCTGGCTACGCAGGCCCCAGGCCAGGATGGGTGCTCGGAGCGCGGCGTGGAAGGAGCGCGGCGTGGAAGGTGGGCCCCGAAGGGCACAAGGCCATCGCCACGCAGGCCAGCGCAGGGCAGGGAGCGAGGCCGTGGCGGTGTCACGGCCCGGCGAGGGGCTGCGTCAGGCTCATCCCCGGGGGCCCCAGGCCACCCCGCCGGGCCACACCACCTCTCTTCTAGCCCAGAGACACCCCACACCTTACGCCCAGCAGCTCCGTGCGCCCGCCGCTCCGGCCAGCCTGCCCCACCAGATGCGCGCGGGGCCCGAGCGGGCAGCCTGCGGCCTGAGGGGGCTGGCACCCGCATCCTTCCCGGGGGGGGGGCTTGCAGCTGCCTGGAGGCAGAGCCTTAGCAGTTGCTCTCAGCCCCTCGTTCCCACTAGGGGACGGCTGACGCGTTCCCACCCGGGGAAGCTCGCGCCCCTGCTCATCCAGCCCCGACCTGAGCCTTGACGCAGAACCAAACGGGAACCCCCACCCGCGCCCCGGTGCGCTGCATGCCTCGGCCCCCACCCGCCAGCCGCGGCCCGGGCGCCGGGTCCTTGAGCCCTGCCTGTCGTAGTCCACTATTTATCGCTGTATTTGCTTCCACGCTGGAAAGTGACTGTTACAATGTGAACCTCATCCCCTAAAGGCTACAGTGAGGTGACAGCTGCTCACCAAACCTTCGCACCCAGTAGGTAGATCGATGTCCGAACTGAGACCAGAACCTGAGCTGCGCAGCGCGTGTGGGGGCGCGTGGCGGCCCGGTCAGGTGCCCTCGCGAGCCCCAGGGGCACGGGGTGGCACCCCCCCCCCAGCGGCGTCCCATGAGAGCCACGCCCGCAGGCTGCTGGGAGCGGGCTGTGTCTTCTCTGCCTCACCGAACAGCTTCTTCCCTCAACCTCCGCCCTGGCCGAGCCCCCGTCCGCGCGTGGCCGGAGTCCAGCCTGTCTTAGGGACGAACCAGCAAGACGTTCACTTAGAACCGACCAAAGACGATTCGCTCCCGGGCCGGCCCGGGCCTCCCCCGGCCGCCGCTCCACACCTTCCCCGGATGAGATTGAGAACGAGCTGTGCTTCCCGCCGTCGCCCTCCCCCCGTCACCCGTCACCCCTCCCCTCAAAGAGCTGCTCTGAGCTGTGGGATTCTCTGGAAATTCTTGCCTTTCCTTGTTTTCAGTGCTAACGACTCTCACCTTGAAGCGCCTTCGAACCCGGCCGGCCGGCGCGGTCGGAGGGAGCTGGGAGCTGGGGGGCCGCCGCGGGGCTCTCCTGGGGCCCAGGGCCAGGGGCCAGGTGGACTCCCCAGGGATGCAGTGTTTCTGTTCGGTGGCGACATCCGCGCGGGAAGAGCCGCGGGGCCTCGAGCCGGGAGCCCGCAGTCCATGCTGCCTTACCGCCCCTCCCGCGGCCGGCGGCCGGGGAGCCCGGGGAGAGGCCTGGGCGTGGCCTCCTGGGCCCTAGAGTGCCTTGCTGGTGTTCCTCTCCTTCAAGAGGCAGGCGCGGGGCCGTGCGTGGTGTCACGTGGGCCATCCTCACGTGCAGGCCGATGGGACCCTCCCGGACGCGGCCACGGCCCTCCCCTCGGTCCTTCTGTTGGTGACTGTCCACCCTTCCAGATGGTTCCACACGAGCAAATGCCTCCTTCCCTCCAGGAGCCCCGAGAGCAGGACTGGCTCGGGCTGCCCTGCGGGGCTGGGCGAGGGAGGAGCGGGCAGGGAGGGCAAGCCGAGGTGCCGCCGAGCCGATTTTTCTGCTATGCAGAGCTGATGCTGGTGTTGACGCCAACTGCCCGGTTCTCCGGGGTGTCTTCTCTCCTGAGCGGCGGTGCAGAGGGCCCCCCCACCCCCGCCACAGCGGCCCCGGCTGGGGGGTGGGGCGCTGAGAGAAGGGACTTGGCTCCAGGCCGCAGTCCTCCCGGCCTCTGAGGTGACCCGCCAGCGTCCGCTGTCCCGCCCTCTGGGACGGGTCACCTGGCGCTCGCCGCCCCTGGCCGCCACCTCCTTTCCGTGTGAACTGTCCCAGGCAAATCACAAAGCCGTTCCTTGAGCCCGAACAGCCAGAGTGCACTTTTCCTTCCTCGGCGGAAGGCGATTCTGGCCAGAGGGTGCCGAGGCTGCAGGGCCCGGCAGAGGGACTGGTGGCGCGGTTGGGCAACAGTGTGGTTCTGATTGCTCCAGAGTGGCTGTTTGGTTTCCTTTGGTTCCCTTCCTCCCCGCACCGCGTGGGGGGAAACGAAGCCGCCCACCCCAGGACATTGCCGGGCGCCCTGCGCCCAGGGGGCGCCAGGCGTCACCTCCTCCCTCCGCGGATCATCTCTCCCTCGCAGTCCACCCCACAGCGTGTCTGACTGCCTTCTTGTCGCGTGTTCTGATGGTGCCTGCTGGTTTGACGTGGAGCTATCCTGTGAAATAAAAAGCTTAACTTTTCTCACGCGGGCTCCGTGGCTCTTTGAAAGGGGGAGGTGGCTCGCCACGGCGGGGGGAGGGAGGCCTTGGAGGCGTCACGCGGCAGGCCCCACTGTCCACGTCGGCCGTCTGCCTCCCGGGGACCTGGCCCTGAACCGCCCTTAGCCCCTGACCGCCCCGCCCCGTAGCTGGCCCAGACAGGGAGAAGGGCAGCCGACGGAGGGAGACCTGTGGTGAGCGCGGGGGCGCGGGAGCCGGCAAGTCCACGCACAGGCACAGGCGCGCGGGCACAGACGCTGCTGTCCACAGGGGGCTCCTGGGAGGTCATCAGACCAGAGAGCTGCTTCTGGGATGGCCGCCCCCAGAAGCCCGGGACCCAGGTTTCCATGGGGAGGCGTGTGCGATGTCCCCGCGCCCACTGCCGGCACAGCCACGGTCCCAGCTGTCCCAGCTGCTAGTTAACCCCGTTTGCGCGCCTTTTTCACATCAGGTTCTCAATGGCTCCAGCAGGTAAACACCTCCGAGGTCTCCACACCGCCTCGCCCTGAGCATGCGCAGTGGCAGCCTCGCCCGGAGCGTGTGCGCTGGAGGCCTCGTCCTGAGCGTGTGCGGTGGCCGCCTGGCTCTGAGCATGCGCACTGGAGGCCTCGCACTGAGCATGCGCACTGGAGGCCTCGCACTGAGCATGCGCACTGGCAGCCTGGCCCTGAGCGTGTGCAGCGGCCGCCTGGCCCTGAGCATGCGCACTGGAGGCCTCGCACTGAGCATGCGCACTGGCGGCCTAGCCCTGACCGCTGGCGGTGGGCGTGCGGTCTGTGGCGCTCTCCAGGAGACTCCAGGGCCTGCCCCTTCTGCTGTGCCCTCCGGGGGGCCTCACGCAGGGGCCTCTGCAGGAGAGAGCAAGGTCTCGGCCAGCCTCAGGGCCTTGGCGGCTTCCTGCCCGCCAGAACCTCGCGTGTCTCTGCAGCGGCCGCTGGCCGAGCCCCTGCAGGGTAAGCCCTGTCCGCATCCCGCCTCTCGTCCTGCTCCCAGCGGCCGGCGCTGGTTCTTGGGCCTCAGCGCCACCCCCGGGGCTCTCAGCGCGTGTCCGTCCGCAGGCGTCCTCCGGGGCGCCTGCTTGCGGCCAGCTGCCCCGGAGCAGCGAGGAGCGGCCCCTGCCCTCCAGCGGCCGGCAGTCTGCACGCAGGAGGTGGCCCCGGGTCCGGAAGGCAGCTTCGGCGGGACGTGGCCACACCCAGGGGAAAGCGTCCCGCACCGCGCGGTGCCGGCGACCCCGTGCCCGGCGGCCCTGCCAGCCTCGAGGCGGCCGAGCGGTCTCCGCGGACAGGACGCCCGCAGCCAGACTGGGTTGCGGTCCCTGGGCTGCCCTTGGCACAGGCACCCCTCCCCCCCAGCTGGGGCTGCAGTGACCAGGCGCCCGAGCAGGTCTGAAGCCTGCGCCTCCCAGGCCAGGCCTCGCTGCCTCCTCCACAGAAGGGGGGGCTGGGGGGACCTGCTCCTGACCGGTTGGTTCAGCCCTGGGGGCCCACTTGGCACGGAGGGTGTCAGGCCCCTGCCACCGAGACTTCAGAGGCTTGGTCCACCCCGGTCCCCCCCATTCTTCCTGGGAGACACCATGTTCCATGTGGGGGTGCGGGTGGGCGTTCGGCTGGGAGCAGAGCCTGGGAAGGTGTCCGTACTGTGGAGGGGGAGGAGGGAGAGGGCAGCGGTGCTGAGGAGGGAGCAGGTCTCTGTGGCTGCAGCTGTATTTGTGGGTGGGGAGAGGAGCGGAGCATGAGGGGAGAGAGGGGGGTGATGGGGAGCCGGGAGGAAAGGGACCTGAGGGGAGAGGTGCCCCTGAGAAACGCATTCTGACCTTGACCTTGGTTGACCTGGCCATGGCTTCCCGGGCTTGCAGACTCCTTCAGCATGGCTCCCCACCTTTAGGGAAATGCTTTGTCTCCCCCGAAGAGCACAGAGAGGAGCAGATATGAACAGGCAGCGATGCAGAAGCGCTTGGGTCTGAGGAGGGAGCAGGTCTCTGTGGCTGCAGCTGAGTGTGTGGGTGGGGAGAGGAGCGGAGCATGAGGGGAGAGAGGGGGGTGATGGGGAGCCGGGAGGAATGGGGCCTGAGGGGAGAGGTGCCCCTGAGAAACGCATTCTGACCTTGACCACGGCTTCCTGGGCTTCTCCCTCAGCATGGCTCCCCATCTTTAGGGAAGAGCACAGAGAGGAGCGGCTATGAACAGGGCCTCCCCAGAAGTAAGTCCCGGCATCCCCTCCTGGCAGCTTGGAGATCTCAGGAAAGTTCTGTCAGGGCCTGCCTCGGTTTCCCCACCTCTGAGGTAGGGACAGCAGCGGTCCCTGCCTTGAGGACTTGCTGTGAGACGTGAAGAAGCCCCACCTGCGACCTGCTTGTCGCAGTGCCCGTGCAGAGAAGCCCCCCGGGGCAGCTGCTGTCTCCCGAGCCTGCCGGCTGGGGGTCTTACTTCTGAGCTCCGGCCCGGAAGCTGGCGCTCCCCCCAGTGCACCTTGGGGGCTTCGTGCAGATCCAACAAACAGCCCCCGTCCTTCCCAGAGCTCCGGAGGGGAATGACAGGTGTCCACGTGTGCTCAAGGGAACCGGGGTCAGGCCGGACGCCCCTCAAGCGGCCTACAGAGACCGCCTCCTTCTCGCCCGACAGAAAAGCGCTGCTAGTCCCGCTGGTGAGTTTCTGCGCAGTCTTGCCAGCCCCGCGAGGTACGGGGAGGTGGTGACTTTCCCAAGGTCACACAGCAGCAAAGCTGCAGGCACAGAGGTCAGCACACAGCACAGTGGCAGCCCCCCCCATTAATTTATTCATTAATGTTAATTTAATGCCATCAAGGCTCCATCCAGTGACACCAAACGCAGGGACACGGGGGAGGACTGGGCTCTGCCCCCAGCCCTGGCTCCGGGCCTCTTCATGAGTTGTCGCTCACTGAACGTGAGGCAGCGATGAGGCAGGAGAACGGAGAACAGCAGTGTAGCCTGTCGGCATCTCTCCCTCAACGCCAGCGGGACCCAGCCCGAGACTCCACTGCCCCCCTGTGGCCACTTCCGAGGATGGCAGGTGTGACGCGAGGTGGCCCAGTCTGTTATGTATGAAAAATGTCACTGAGGCGGATACAGAGAAGCATGGATTCACCCACGGCGTCTAGCATGTAGATTCAGCAACTGTTCGTGGTTTTCCACATTTGCTACCTGTAAAATGCCGCTCATCAACCGAACGGGCTCGCGCGGTTCAGATGGAGCAAACGCCACCTTGCTTTATTCGCCTCCCGCAAACTGAAAACAAAAGCTAACATTAAAATCCTCTAAAAATGTAATAGCGTCACTGCCCCTCCCAAAATATCTGCCTATAAAAATCCCTCTTCACAAAAATGGTAACCACCCGTAAGCTACCCCCTGCCCCCAGTTACCTCTCAGAAATTAATGTTAGCCAATTTTATTACCCCCTCACCATTCACCTTCCTTTAAAATGCATCCTAAATTATACCTGCCTAAGCCACTTTTTCCCTTTGTCAAAAACCTTTATAAAAACTTAATAAAAGTCAGCCGGGCACAGTGGCTCGTGTCTGTAAGCTTCAGCCTATGAAGTGGCCGGGGCTAGGGATCGCGGTTCGAGTCCCGCCTGGGACCCGTAGCGAGACCTAGTTCCAAAAAAATAGCTGGGCGTGGTGGCGCGCGCCTGTCATCCCAGCTACCTGGGAAGCTGAGGCTGGGGATGGCTTGAGTCTGTGGTACCCTGGGCAACAAGAGCCTGCGGTTCCACGGGCAAAAATAGCAAGACCTAGACTAAAAAAAAAAAAACTTATGAAAGTCATTAAAGTTTGCCAAGTAATGCATACTTTCATTCAGCCCCAGCCTCTATGTAATGTAGCTCTCTTATCTGTCCTCTCATAGCCCACATTCAGCTCTCATCAGCTACCTTTAAAAATTTTAGCTACCTCACGGACACCATCGCATCTCAGTCAGACACCAGCATGGCGACTCTGGAGATGACATGTTTCCACCTGACAATCCTGTCATCACACTTACCTACACGAATAATAATGCATCGCCTAATTCATGTTCCAATTTCAGCGGCTGCTCCAGAAATGCCTCGCACACTTGGGTCTGTTCAAGGCCACGTGACGAGTCAAGCTTGGACCGATGGGTGATGCTGCCTTAGTCTTCTTACTCTACCTCTAGACGTGTCGGCGTCACTGGATGAAGACTAGCCCAGCTTGCCTGCAACAAATTAAATTAATTAGCAAAATTAATTAACCCAGGGGAGCTGCCACTGTGCTCTGTGCTGACCTCTGTGCTTTCAGCTTTGCTGCTGTGTGACCTTGGGAAAGTTGCTTTACCTCTCTGATTTGGGACTGTGAACTCTCCTCCTGATTCGTCGAGGAGTGCTGGTCCATTTTCGGCCGGGTTTCCTGGCACGCTCAGGTGGGAGCTGGTGGCAATTTGTTCCCATTATTTCTCCACTTCAGAGCCCAGCACCCAGGATCGGCCCCACCTCCAGAGCAGCCCAGCACCCAGGACTGGCCCAGTGGCCTGAGCTCATCTGCCCTGCGGTTGCCCGAGGCCAAACCAAGGTCACTCGGACCCTCCCTCGCCGCTGCCTGCACCCTCCTGCAGGACCCTGCCAGGGTCGGCATCGGCATCGGCTCCTCAGTTCCCTCGCGGCCTCGCCTGCTGGGTTCTCCCTTGAGAATGCATCGAAGGGTGAGGACCCCTTTCGGCTTGGGGTCTAGAGGTCTAGGGTCAAGGCTGGCAGCTGGCGGCTGACAAGCTGCTCTGGAGCCAGTCTGCTGCCTGAGGCTCAGCGCCACATCCCTCATGGGGGATCCCTCTCGTGGGGAGGTCCTGGCGGGAACACCAGCGGGGTCAGCGTGGACTCTCTGGCCAGACCCAGTTCACGCCATGCCCCTCCTGCTTCTGAGCCCAGCACCTCAGCGCGTTGCCTGCTTGCTTCCTTCCTCTCGCTTGGAGGGATCTGAAATCAGTCATCGCGTGGAACATCCGGACGGCGCTTTGCCTGCAAGTGCCGGATCGTGCCAGCCGTCACCGCACGGCCTCTCCAGCCCTAACTCCAGAGGTGGCCGATCTCACTGCTGTTGCCGAGGAGGCCCGGGGCACAGGCTGGGGACCACCGCCCCTCACAGCTCTAGGCTGGGAGCTAGAGGTTCCTAGTGGCGAGTGCAAGGAGCCCAGCCTTAACCTCTCTGGGCCTCAGTTTCCTCATCTGCAAAAGGCCACGACATCCTAACCTCTGCCCACCTCTTAGGACAGCCCCAGTGCCCGGCGGATGGCGAGCAGGTAAAGATACCTGTGGTGAACGGATGTCTTGACCAACTGTAGCCCAGCCTCCGGGGGGAGGGTGGGGGGTGGGGAGGGGCTTCACCAGAGGCATAGCCACTGCCTCCCACACAAAGCAGCCAGGACGTACCCACACAAAGCAGCGGATGATGTTGCGCGAGCAGCAGGCTGGGTGGAGTCTGGCCGCTTGCATGGCGGGCACCTGTGCACGCTGGTGACAGTGTGATGGGCCGGTGCAGCTTCCCGGAAAAGCACCGAGCGCTGAATTGCAGCGTGGAAAGAACACACACGTTGATCCGGGAGTTCCAGTTGTGGGAACTCGGCCCCCCATAACCTAGCACCTGAATCTCAGATCTACATGGAGGGTTCACGGCAACGCCTGACGAGGGTGAGGAGCTGCAAAGAGCAAACGTCCCTCACTGGTTTTACGAATTCTGCACGATTACTGAGAAGGCCGTACACCCGGGGTCTTAACAGGGAGCCGTCTCAACCCGAAGCCCACCAGGGTCACGCCTAGTCCACAGGCAGAGAATCTCCAGCTGACAGTGAGGCATTGAGGGTGACAGCATGTGTGGGAGAAACTGGATCTCTTTTCGTGTGGGCTGAGACTGGGAAAGCTCAAGGCAAGGTTCATGGGGTTATTCAGAAGAAAAGGCACCAGTTTCAATGAAACGGAAGCGCCCCCCTTTCCAGAGGAAGCCCCCTTATCCGCGGGGCCACCATCCGCCCTTTGGGCCCACACTTCTCTTGGGAACAGGCAACGGCAGCATCTACCCCCAGCGCTTGGGCAGGTGGGAAGAGAGACAGGCCGCCACAGCCTGCCCAGAGAGCCTGCTCGTGATTGGGGGGGGCACCCTGCATCAAGAGGATCAGCCATTTTGGGGATGAGCCATTTTGGTCAGGGGTTTTGGAGGATGGAGATGTGAGCCGCGTGAGCTTGGCCACGTTTGGCCGTGTGGCCGAGGCCTGGGGCCTGCAGCCATCGGCTGGCCCAGGCGAGCAGCGTGTGTGTTAAAGGAAGGTGAGGAGTTTGAAGATCTTGATAGGGCTGTTGACCTAGTTTCAATCTGTAACTAGGAAAGCCCTTTGTTTAGTAATAAACTAGTCTGCACCCTAAGTCTTGTTCTGGCCTGGAATCACAGTGAGAAGGCTGGGGATGGCGGAAAGAACCCACAAGTTGGCAGGTATTTACCGGCAGGAGCTGCAAAGGGTAAATTGAGGCAAGCCAGTAAGGTTTAAACTGCAGTTTCTAAGTCTTTTTCCCTGCAGTCTCCGGAGCCGGGAGCTGAGAAGCACAGCTGGCTGCAATCCACAGAACAGGTGACTGGGGCTAAGGGGTCCACCTGCAGGGGGTAACTGCTCCGACTGCCGGGGAGAAGCAGGCAGAGATGATTTGAGTTTAAGTCACAAAGTCTCCTTTTCAACCCAATAACAAACAAATGAAGGCCCCTCCGGCCAGCAGGGGGGCGACCAGAAGGAGGTGGTCGCAGCCTCGGCCTCGGAAGCGCTCGCAAGGTCCGGCCGGGTTTGATTCCGGCGGCCTTTTCCTCGCGCGCCACAGGCGTTTGCTTATCACAGTACGGGTGCAAGAGGCCCGCGCTCTTAAGTCCAGTCCCTCTGCGGCCAGAGGCCGCCAGCAACAGGCGCCGCCATCGCCGCCGCCTTGCGCGTGCGTAGTGGGCGTCGCCCAGACGGCGCCCTTCCCCCAGGACTACGACTCCCAGCAGGCTCCGCGCGCGCCCGGCGCGTCGCACACGGTGACGTAGCCCAGCCCGCGCCGTGACGTAGCTCGGCAGCGCGGGGAATTTCGAGTGGTGGTGGAGCGCGGGTGACCAGTGGCCCCCCCGAGCCTCGTCAGGAGAGACCATGGACGCCCTCGCCGAGCCGCGGTGGCCTCCGGGCCTGGCCGTCATGAAAGTGAGTGCTTCGGGGGGGGGGGGC
>PVHY01021246.1:0-24246 GCA_004024945.1 Uropsilus gracilis
GAGGGAGGGAGAAGAGGAGTGAGGGAAGGAGGGAGGAAGGCAGAGGGAGGGAAGGAGGGAGGGAAGGAGAATGGAGGAGGGAGTGAGGGGAGGAGGGAGAATTAGAAGGGAGAAGGGATGGAGGAAGGACCATCCGTCACAAAATCCAGGTATCTCCAGATTCCTCCAGTTCATCGACTCCATTTAAGAAGCCCTCCAGCCAGTGCAGCTTCCAATTATTAGCTTTCTTCCACCCTCTCTACCAGGATCCTGCTCTAAATGCCTTGAGAGGAGTTTTAACTCAATTCCAAAAAAGATAAATAGCTTATTCCTGACACGGACAAGTAAATCACTCTTCGATCATCTATTTTTGCCCCCGTTTCTTACGTTGACACAGCAATCAAGCTGACGTGGCAGGGTGTCGAGCCAGCAATTCCTTTTATACAGTGACCTTTAGAAGGCTACATATTTCATGCGGGAAATTCGGTTAAACTCCGTAACTTGGTCTGACTATCATATGTCTGAAGATTCTTTGGCCAAAAGTAACAAAATCTGAGAGGACCAGATAAGAAGGGAGGCACTGGGGGATGAATTACCCGTCTTGGGTGCAGGCTGCTGGTGAGACAGGGCACTATTCTTTTTCTTGAGAGGGAGGGAGGGAGGGAAAGCAGGTGGGAGCCGAGGCGATGGAGAAGAGACATGCAGTGATGGAGGAAGACAATGGGAGGGAGAGAGGAGGGGAAGGAATGATGAAACAGCATGAGGGGGATGCCTACCCCACTGGCAGGAACCCCACATTTCTGGGCCCCCACAAGTGGTGAAAGTAAGAGTGACAGCACCGTGCCCTCTCACCTCGAGTGAGTGACACACCTTCACCTTCTTACCTCCTCATCAACTTCAGCATTGCAAGAGTAGAAAGGTTGCCCTGTGCCATCCCAAGTCCGGGGTCTCCCAGAGACCCACCTACAGCACTGGCCCGTGACCCAGGGGTTAATGCCTGGCTTGGCAAATGGCCTCTTCCGATCTTGCTGGCCCTGCGTTGAAGGCGTGGTGTGGTGCAAAGAAGTCTTTGGCTTCAGGACCTCTATGTTTCCCTGCGGCTTTGAGTCAGGTCTTGCTCTCTGGACTGGGAGGTAGGGAATTGGGGGATCCCCTCAGAGGGGCCAGGGGTGTCACAGTGATTCTGAGTGAGAGGAACTGGGCTCGAGTTCTGGGGCTGCCACTTTGAAGAGAGGTCACCAGTCACCTGGGGCACCTGGCTGAATCTGCATAAGCCTCAGTTTTCCCATCTGGATAATGAGGATAAATATAAAACCTTTCCAGGGTCTCAGTGAAGGTTTCACATAACCAGCAAGTTCAGGACCAAGGGAAGCTGGGATTGTGACCCCACCTCACCCCTCCACCCAGCACCCTAGAATTCGTCCTCTCCACTGGCTCTGTTCCTGGGTTGACAGCTTCTGCCCAGCTCCTCCTGAGTCATGTCATGGGCCTGACCTACACACAGGCATTGGAGATTCCAAGACGGAAGTCACTCTCTCAGGACCATATAGCTGGATATGGCAGAGCCAAGGTGCCAGCCCAGGCCTCCTGGCTTCAGACACGGGGTCCTCATCCCAACGTTACCAGCCTCTCTCAACAGAGACTCGAAAACTCAGCAGCCAGGCACATGGCAAACGCTTTCATCAAGTGCATTTCCCCACCTCTGCCTCTGCAGACTTGTATAGACTGAAATCTGTCCTCCTAAAGCTTCTTTGTCCCCAGGACCTGTCTTGATCCTCGCTGCCCCATGCCTGGTCTCAGCCATTCCACTGTTCGCAGATCAGTAAGCCGAGTGCCAGCAGCCCTTGTCTGGGCTAATCTGCCACCTTCTCACAGGGAGTCACAGTCATTTGTCACCCGTAAACATGGCTTCACAGCAGCATTGGGCTGAGCACAAATTAAGCCAGGTTTCCTAGACCTCCCCCACTTACTAGGGGTCTCTGGCACTGATCTCCCCTTGTGGGATCCTCGCCACTTCTGCCATGTTCCTCCTAACACTGCAGCCAAGAAATCATCCCAGCCTTGTTTTGAGCTGCCACGAATACTCTGGGAAGAAAGTGAGACAAATATTGAGATATTTGTCATCTTAAGATATGACAAATGAGGCAGCTGAGACCCTGAGAGGGGGAGTGACTTGCCAAAGGTCACACAGCAGCGCCATGCAGGAGCTGGTCTCTCATCTCCAGCTTCCTCAGATTTATGTACATGACTTCAACCTCTTGACTCTCAGGTGATCTTTTTCTTAGGGGGTAGGGAGCAGGAGCTTACTTGGGAGGGGGAGAGGATGAGTTCCAGTAGGACCTTTTTGACGCCCCTACTTACTGGGATTTGTAGAATCTGGTTGCTGGGGGTAAAACTACCTTCTTGCTTCAATTTTCTCCCTCAGTGGACTCAAGGGACACCTGATGTCCTACCCCTGGTCTGAAAAACAAGAAAGCTAAAAAAAAAAAAATCTGAGAAGTTAAAATTAGTTTTCCACCTTCTTATGCCCCAGAAAGAGCTAACAAATCACCTGGAAGGAACTATTTCCTTTCTGGGAACTGAAAGGGGTGCTGGCGGGGGTGTCGACATTGGGGTTTGGAGGATTGCTTTTTCCCAGCCCCCATTTCTTCCCCCCACAAAGAAGGCAAAAAATTTTATTTTCTTTAAACAATAGAAGCCTAAAGAGAACTGTTTCCAACACAGGCCTGTTGCCCCCGAGGACAGCGTCTGAGGGATGCATCAGCTGAGCACTGGTGCAAAGCTGGGGTCCCCTGGCAGCTCCAGCAGCAGTGGGGGACTGCAGGGAAGATGGAGCACTCTATTCTCCTGGTTGGTCCTTGTGGACTGTGAGCGCCTTCTTCCCACTGGACCTTGGTCGCCACATCTTTAAAGTGTAGCTTGGATGAACTACCTGAGGGGAATCAGGTGACATGGAGGAGGGCAGAGAAGGGACCCACTTTAGCTGCACATTGCCTCATGCACGACAGCAGGCAGGGGACAGGTGGCCAGACCCACTGTCCCGTGTGACAGCACCACATGAGGCAACCGTCACTTAGCATCTTCTGGGCATGGAGAAACTGAGGCTGGGAAACCAGCTTCACTGTGTTCAAGCCTGAGGCTGGTAGCTGTGGGCTCCCACTCTTCCCAGAGAGCCCACCTGACTGCAGGTCCCACCCTGCATTTTGCCTGAGGAGCTATGACCAGGATGGCTCCAGAGAGGCCACCTAGCTGCTCCTCCTGCTGCCCTCCAGCCCTGAGGCCTGAAGCTGTTTCTGGCTGCCCTCTCCCAACACCCACCCACCTGCAGCCCCCACCCCACCCCCAGGGATGGTCCTCCTGCATGCCAATGCCCGGTGAAGCAGGAGTGCCCCCTCCACCCCCAGCACTCACACTGGAGCGTCCCACAGAGAAAGCCAGAGCGAGCAGGGAATGGCAGTTTCCATAGCAACGCTGGGTTTCTCATTCCAGGCACATAAAATGCCAAACCAGGGTTGGAGGGGTGCAGCCCCCTCTCTCATTGGAGAAGATTCTCTCCTCCTCTCCCACCCCCACCTTCTCCACCTTGCTGGTCCCATCCAGGCGAGGAAGCTCAGGAGGGACTCCAGGACCCACGAAGACCATTAAGCTGGACTCCAAAGGACAGCCCTGTGGGGGGCAGATGCTGGGGAGAGTACTCAGCTGCACAGAGGGAGTGGGTGAGAGAAAGGGAGAGAGAGCTGTCACAGGCCCCCATCCTAGGAGAGGGCCCTTTCCACCCACAGAGGTACAAGGTCTGTGGGACGATGCTGGTGCTCCTGGCCAAGAGCCTGGCCTAGGGGCCAGAGAAGCCTGAGTCACACATGAAATGAATTCCATATGTGGCCTCTGCTCTCTGAGCTTGAGTTGATTCATCTGGAAGAGGGGAGACCGCAAAGTCAGCCCCCATGGTGCAGAGTGTGGCATCTCAGAAAGCATTACTGTGATAGTAGCAGTGAAACCCAAACACCCCACCAAGCATGGAATCTTCTAGAGTCCTGTGCTCTGCTCTGTTCTGCTCTCCCACTGCCCCTCGTAGCATGCTGAGAACCCAGACCCAGGCTGCTCAGCACCCTGTTTGTGAATTTGATCAAAGCAGAATGGGGGGGGGTGTTCTGGGGAGCCAGCATCCCCATGTAGGGCAGTCCCCCCCCCCAGACTATGCTCCATCTGACATCCCTTCTACGTGCTCCCCTGCTCAATCCTCCCTGCTCTGTGGCTCTCTCTCAGGAAGTCTTCCTGGCCACAGCAATGCTGCCCTTCCCGAGCAATCTGTTTCTTGTTACAGCTCTCACCATTCATTCCCTGGGAGCATCTGTCATTTACAAGGGAGCACTCCCCGCAGCTCTTTGCGAGTGTCTACCATAGTATCTGTTGACCTTGACCCAGGTGCTGGTCAGTGTGCTGAGAATGTACATGAAGAGAGTACCCAATTTCCTTTCTCTCTTAATTATAAAACTTAGAGTTTTTCTTAATCCTCACCATCACAAAAGCTAATGGGATTATTGTCTCCATTTCACAGATGAGGAAACTGAGACTCATGGAGGTTGAAGGATCTGCGTAAGGGAGTTAGAAACTAGAAGAAGGTGGAGCAGGGGTTCAAACCCAAAGCCCTTACAGAAATAATCAGGTGAAACAACATCAACAGGTGATTCCAAAATTCTCCTTGAGAACCAAATGGCTTTTGTTTGGAAAAGACTTTTATGAGCCTCTCTGTTGGAAAGAGACATCAGCCCAAGAGCCTAGAAGGCTAGGTCCTGAGGGCCAATATTAGGTGAGCTGCTACATACCCTAGAGGCTCCCCTAGGTACTTGGTTCAGATTAGCTCAGTTCATCCTCCCAGCAACCCTATGAGGAAGTAGGACCATCGACTCCATTTCATAGATGAAGAAACTAAGGAGCAAAAATTCTGAAGTTAGGGCTGGGCATGGTGGCGTGTGCCTTTAACTGCAGCCTACAGAAGTGACCCTGAGGCTAGGAATCACTTGAGTCCGCAGGTTCAAGACCTGCCCAGGGGTTCGAGACCCACCCAGGGCAACATAATGAGACCTATTCTCAAAAAAATAGCTGGGCGTGGTGGCGCATGCCTATAATCCTAGCTACCTGGGAGGCTGAGGCTGGGGATCACTTGAGTCCCTGGTACTCTGGGTAACATGAGCCTGTAGTTCCCTGGACAACAAATCAAGATTTAGTCTCAAAAAACAAACAAAAATAAACTTCTGAAGTTCCTCTGACATCACACAGCTTGTAAGCAGAGGCAAGGCTCACACCCAGGTGCATGGCCTCTGGCACCCTGCTTCCCACCCCTTTCCCAGGCTGAACTGCTTTGTACAAGATGAGGCATGGATGTCATGGAAGGAGGATGATGGAGATCAGCGTAGACTTGTGCTATGAAGAAGCTGCATGTTGGTTCAGATGACATTGAAATGGAGGAGGCAGCCAGCATGAGGTGGCATGGGACCCAGTAAGACATGGGTCTGGAGAAAAGGAGACCACTTTCTCCACCGTAAGAAGCTCCACAATAAAGCTGGGTGTGGAGCACCATATCATGCACCTGTCCTATGAGAGGGTCCTGATGTGCTCACCCTGGCTGCCCGCCTCATGGTTACTCTTCCAGGATTCAAGCAGCCTGGTCTGCTGAATCCCAGGAGCACAGGTCCCCACGCAGGAAAAGGACATTGCTCCAGAAAAGAGAGACCAGCAGGCCAAGCACCAACTGACGATTTGCAGCAAGCAAGAGCAGAGCTGGAATGACCAGAGGGGATGGAGGGAAGGGAGAGCTGGATAGTGATATAGGGATGCCTCATTGATGGGAGAGTCATGCCTAAGGGGGACAATAACTATAAAAATATGACCAATGTTGTAGGAAAATGAGAAAATAAAATATTTTTGAAAAAATGGGTTTAGATGAGGTAATGCAGCATGGACCCCCCAGTGACAGGTGGTGGAAGGTGCTTCAAGGTACAGGTGTCTAAGGTGCATTTTAAAGTTATTTGCCTTTCTGTGACAGAAAACCTAGCTTCCTCCCTGCTTCCCTTTCCCTCCAAATCTTCAATGATGGCTTCATGAGCTTGCAAGAGAAGGGGAGAGCAAAGTTGACCAAAAAACAGCACCATTGGTACTTTAGTAGGCAGATTAGGGGGAGGGAGATGGGTGTAGGAAGCATTAATAGAATTTCTCTCTCTCTCTCTCTCTCTCTCACACACACACACACACACACACACACACATACTCCTCTGATGCAAGTTCAGTCTTTTGCAGCTCATCTCACAACATTTTGTGATACTTAATTTGAAGAATGGTCAAAAACAAAACAGCAAACAATAGAAAACAAAGAGGAGAAAGAGTTGGGAGAAAATCTGAACAATTTGGCAGGTGAAAAGAGTAGGAGCATTATGCTTCAATCAAAGAAAACAAAGTTCTGTTACTCACAGCAACATGTATGGAGCTAAAAGGAATCATGTCAGCGTAAATAAGCCAGAAAGAAAAAGAGAAATGCGAGATGGTCTCATTTGTATGAGGGATATAGGGAAAACAAACAAACGGACAAGAAAAATATAAAATTGCCAACAGAAGTGAAGCATAGAGCAAGAGAGGGGGAGGAGGGTGAAAATGGGCGGGGAGGGAACAAAAGATTAAGATGGTCCATAGATTAATAAGGTGATGGGACAACCCTGGGGTAGACAATGATGTAATTTTATACATCTATGTACATATATATCTATATATCTATCATTAAAAAATCAATAAAAATAAAAAAATAGAAATCAATAAAAAGAGTAGGAGTAATTAGGAATGTGAGAATGAGCAAGACAAAGAGGAAAGCCTTGACAAATCAACTATGAAACATGACTGACATACCTTGGTTTGACTGGGAGAATGAAAAGGATTAAAATCATTTTGATTACTTTTATTTGCGGGGCTGCACATCCTAAATACAACACCATGGAAAGGCTGGTCCACCTGGGACTTTCCCTTATAACCAGGTTACAGTGGAAAATAAGGGAAGAAAAGGACTTCACGTGGTACCCATCTGCCAGGAATTAAAACAATACAGGAGTCCTTAAGTTTCCTCCAAATTCTCAGACATCTTTATTTAAACTACAGAGGGCAGGGAATTAGAAAGTTCATATTAATATTTTCGAAGTTCTCCAGAGATAGAAAGGCTCTACCTGACATTTAGCTACACAGGAACAATTGACTACCAGAAAAAATCCCCCCCAAATCTGAGATCCTCATCTTTTCTCTTGCCAGGTAGCAACTGGTGAGTAATTAAGACTCAAACTTCACTTCTGGCTACCCAGGGCTAGAAAACTTTACTAATCTGTCAGTCAGTCTTGTCCCTGTGACATAATGCTGCTAATTTGTTATATATATACTGAATTATTTTAGTAAGCTTCTAGAGCGTTCATTTGCAATGCTGTTTTGCTTCCCCACACTAAATTTCTTTGGTTCTCTCCAGTTCTAACAAGTTGATAAAGGAGGCATCCTCGTTTTAGAAATCAAGTTGTATTGATATGCTGATCACTTACATAACTATGTAATTTGGGGAGCATAGCTTCAACATGGACGTGTTTCACTCACCCTCCACTGAAGCCCCATTGCCAAACCCTATCACATTAGCCCCCCATTCCCTTCTCTTCCCTACCTCCTTCCTCTCCGGTAGCCACTATATTTTCCAGATTCATAAAACAACAGATTTACTGTTGTTATGTTTCACCAGTTTGTTTTCTTCAGTTATTTATAGCCCCCAATCAGTAAAACCATTCTGGACTTGTCTTTCACTTTCTGACTTATTTCACTTGGCACCATCCCCTCAAGTTCCATCCATTTTGTCCCAAAGGGCACTGTGTCATCTTTTTAAATAGCTTAGTCTTCCTTTGACATATATGCCACAATTTCTTTATCCAGCCATCCATAATGAGCACTTACATTAATTCCTTGTAAACCAGTCCTCTCTCCACCCACAGGAGCTGGCAGGGCCAGCTCAGCGCCTGCAGGCAGCTCTCCTGACATCTGTTACACCAGCAGGGCCCCGGAAAGGGATACCTTAATCAGATAAATGACAAAGGTCCCCAGAAGGGGCCACCCTGCCCTGGGGAGTCATCTTACAGATCCCAGAGGAATGTTTACATGAGATAGATATCCCTCTTTCCTTGGGGTCCCTTCCAGGAACCAGACCTGGTACCTAAGAACATCTGATTACCTACCAGTCACTTGGCAGCCCCAGTTGGAAACCTACAAGTGACCCTGAACTTGCATCTATCTCCCACTCCCATGTCCCAGTTATCAGCAGACCCTCCTGGCTCTGTCTGCTTAAGTCCTATCTAATCTGTGCCCTGTCACCACCTCTGTTGTGTAGTCATCTCCTGTCCTAGCCTCACACCATCGCTTCTTATCTGGGTGACAGGAGCACCCCTTAAGTGGCCTCACTGACTACACTAGTGACCTGGCACATCCTGTTCTCCAAGCAGCAGCCAGAGTGCTTCTTTTAAAACAGAAATTAGTTTCTCAAAAGGGGTGCACTTCTTCAACTAAAACCCCAAGTCTGTGCCCCTAGAAGATCATTCCTGCCCACCTCTTTGCCCCCTTTCCTACCTCTCTCCCCCTGCTCCCTCCTTTTCTTCTCTGTGGTCCCTGAACACATCACGCAGGTGCCTCCTCTAGCCCTTTGCACAATGTCTTCTCTGGAATGTTCTGCACGGTTTACTTTTATTTCATCAAGTCCTTGTAAATGTCACCTCTTTAAAAAGTCCTTGGCTGACCGTCCTTTCTAAAATAGCTCGCATCCCCTTCCCCTGTTTTACTTTGCCCACATGGCATTCATCACTGCCTGTCACTTTATTATATTTCTAATCGGTCATTTCTCATTTCCCTCCTTTGGCGCCTGGTGTCAACTCCCTGGCTGGTGTCAAGGACTTGTCTTCCCAGCTGCAGGAGCCCCCGTGCCTAGACCTTGGTCCCCAGGAGCTGCTCCGTAATTATTTATCCTTGCAAGTGCACAGATTAATTACCAAGTTTTTAAATTACTGACAGGATGGGGCTTTATAAATAGACTCGTGCTGTTGCCGTGAGGATGGTGGTCTCCGGCCAGCAGCATCAGCACTCCATGGAGGTTTGTTGGAAATGCAAACAGGCAGAGCTGTGCAGAGTCACCAGCTGCAAGGGTGGGCCCAGTCCCGACATGTCTCCCAACCCTCCAGCTGATTCTGAGGCACCCCCAAGTTTGAGAAGGGTGCTTGTTAAGGACACCCACCCACAGGTTGCATTTGCAACACACACTTCAGCCTGTTTTTTTCTGGAACTAATGACTGATATTCTTTGGTCTGGGGCCACTGATTGCTCTCCCAAATGCCAGCTCAGAGATCATATTCAACCTAATGAATAATGCAGAGACCATTAGCCAAAACAGAATGCGTGTGGAATTGTGCAAAGTAAGCTAGCACCCTTTCATTCTGAGCAGGAGCACTGGGATCCAGACCCAGGCAGATCAGCCCCACAGCCCACCTCTTTTCCTGTTGCTGGGCCACACATGCCCCATGGTACTAAGCATCACCAACGCCTGGGGGAGGGAGCACAGGAGGTTCTGCTCATGGAAACCTCAATACTCTTGCAATTTTTCATTCTGTCTTCTTCTGTGTGGCTTCTGTCTTCAAGGTCACTTCATGGCTCCAGGTGGTTGCTGGAGCTCCGGACATCACATCCATGTGCCAGGCAGGATGGAGCAGAAAAAGGAGAAAAATAAAAAGACCCCAGCTGTGCTGCTCCTAGGAAGGCTTCTGAACAGCCCCACTTCTGAGCAGTCTTGCCGTGTGGACTCTGTGTTGGTCACCCCAGCTGCTCTGGGAATGTGTCCTTATGACTAGGCATGCAGCTGGCAGGGAAAGCAGTGCTATCACCAAGGATGAGGGAAAACTGTGAGAATGAGAACACTGTGGGTGAATGGATGTGTCACAGATATGTCTGCTCCACTGGAGTCTTCCTCCTGCTGAAGATCTAGAAACTTCCCATCTCCATTCCATTTCTGAGGAAGTCCCAAGCCCATATTTATGCATATTCCCAAAGGATTCACATTCTCATGGCCACTTCTGACTTAATTCCATTTACGGATTGTCTCATCATCTTGCATGTTCTGTCTGCATATAGATTCCATCCAGTCATGGAGCCCAACCTGTTACCCTGTGTCTCACACCACAGACACACGCAAACCACATACACATAAACCACACATACCACACACATATACCACACATACACACAACATACACAGGCCACATACATATAGACCACACACATCACACGCATACCACACACACACACAAACCACACACAAGCCATATACATATAAACCACACATACCACATATTACACCACACATACAACATATATCACACCATATGCACCATACCATACACGGCACACATAAAATATACACATCACACCACATATCACACCACACATGCCACATGCCACACATACCACATTTAAGCACACCACACACACACACATACACCACACACACACTTTTGATGCATTCCTGTGTATAATTGGACATAAGATTGGAGGGACGGACTGAATAAGAGGTTACATCACAACAAGAGTTTGAAAAAGCTGCCCATTTAATAAGTGATAGTTCAAACAGCATCATTTTGTCCCCACTGTAGGGGCCTTGTCCAGCTCTGGACCCCTTTTGCTCCTCACTTCCGCAGTACTAGTTCTGGTTCCAAGAAACAGCATCTGAGGCAGGGACTTCCGTGCCAGTGACCCCTGGAGTGGGTGCTTTGGGGGGACCTACAAAGGTGTGGGGAAACAGACAGGGCAGAGGAAGAGGCAGACCAGGCATGTGGGTGTAGGGTCTGTGGAGTCTGAGTCCCTGCGCAGTGCCCTGGGGAGCTCTGCATGTGAGGGTGACCCAAATGTACCCCACTTTGAGTCCAGGAGTGGTGGTTCAGCCATGTGTGGTCATTCATGGCTGATGGTGGGCAGCATGACCCCTCCACGCTTCCCTGGGTGGGGGCCAGTTCCCAGCTGAAGGGAGTTACCCAGCCTGTGCAGCGTCAACAAGGGTGCCGTGACAACTGGCCTTCCTTCTCCATGGCTTCTGGACATGTTAAATCCTGCACCCTTACTAGGCAAAGAATCTAAATTCCCTCAGCTGTCCACTCGCAAGTGAGTTTTTCCTAACTTGTCTGTCCAGCAAAACATAAGCATGATCCACCCTGAATTTAGAAGGCAACTGTTCCCCTAGCTGGTTGGCAGACACCAAGAAGACACTGATTCTAGACTCCCAGTCCACTGCACCCACTTCACCCCAGCCTTGCAACTGCTGGAAAATTTTTGTTTCTTTCTCTCATGGAAAAATGCAATGATTTCCATCTTAGCCCACCTTCCGGAACTGTGAACAGGGTCAGAGGGTCTCACCCCCTCCAGGTCCCTGCTCACCAGCTCGGTTCCATCAGCAGGTGAGGCTGAAGGTCCCAAAGGAATTGTCATCCTAGGCTGCTTGAGTTGATTTTCCCTAAAAATAGACCTGGAAACTGGGGCACGCTGAAGGGTTGCTGACAAATGGGGGAAAAGGAATGAACACAGACTCCGAGGCCGGCTGACTCCTCACTGAGTCACCTCCAAAAACACTCACTGTGCAGCAGAGCTGGAGCTCACTATTCATCATGGTCATCAACAGACGTGCAAACCATCCCGTGTGGCTCCAGGGGCTGTGAGTCGTCAGTGGGAGACGTCCCGATGTAACGCAAATCTTTGTTTTACCAAGACCACAAAGGAGCAGGAAGAGAACAAACTGCCCTGGTTCACCACCCCAGTGACTCCCAGCCCTGTTCTCCCTGGATCTGCAGTCTCTGGGGCACCTCCTTGAGGAGGCCCAGCCATATCTGAGGAGTTGGTGAGGCTGAGTAAAAAGATTTTCGGCTTCAAGCTGCAGAAAACCATATCAATGGCCGCTCAACTCTAAGGACATTAGTGTCTACTCAGAGAGACTCTGGGGGGAGGGAGCCATGGGACTGTACCAGCACTGTCAGAAAGGACCCAGGTTCTCTGGACTCTGCTATTTTGAGCAATTTTACTTCTCATCCACAAGTACATTATCTCCTGTCACAAAATGGCTGCTACAGCTCCAGCTATCAAATCCTCACAAATAATATCTAAAGTATGGAGCTCATGTAAAGGGAGGCTGCCTTCTCCCTGAGAAGCCCTCTTTTCTGTGAAGGAAGAAAAACTTTCCTTTTACACCTCATTGACCAGAACTAGGCCAGTACCCATCCTATACCAATCACTGACAAAGGGCAATGAGAGAACCACCAGGCTTAGTTTATTTTTTTTTCTAAAACTATACAGTTTATTTCAAGGCTTAACACGTATATATAAAAGAAAATTAGGATACAACAAGATATCAACATACAAATTAGGGTACAACAAGATATCAATATGATAAACACTATGTAACTTGCTTTCTTCCCACAAACATTTTTTTTAAATTATTTTAAAAAATTTTCCTAACTAGGATATTGGAGAACACCACCAGGCTTAGTTTAAACCAGTCACACTGCAAGGCAAACACAGCCAGGGTCCTCTCTAAATGGGGATAATTCATCCCCCACAGAAGGCTGGACTGAAGATGATCGAACAGCAGCAACATGCTGTTCCCATAAGAGGCAGGAAGATTATTCCTACAATCCTGAGAAAGAAAAAGTCTATAAAAATAAAGACTTTTGATCATTAGAGAAAAACCTTCTATGAAAAGCTGAACTACACGATGTTGCTAAGAGACATTTGTGCTTACCACAGACCAACCTCCTTTGGTCAAATAAAGCTGAGGAGGGCACTCCCAGACTCACAGAGGGAATGTGAGTCATGAGGAGCCCTGAAGAGGTTGAGGTGTGAGGCCCTGGAGGTGGGGGGATGAGATGGAGAAGTGACTGGCTCATGGGATGACCTGCAAGGTGCTTCCATGTGTCCGAGCAGGGTGGAAGCTGCTGGGCTTGGAAGACTGCTAGGTTTCTGGAAGGAGGTGCCAGGGGCAAACTTTGGTAAACTCTTAGCAAAGTGGCAAAATGTGGAGAGACATAGAGGAAGCAGCAATAGGCCTTGCGGTAGGGCTGAGTGGGACTGACTCCAGGCTCCTGACAAGGAGGCAGAGAGCTGGGCACCCACGGGCCTTAGCACAGAGAATGCAGCCCCAGCATCAGTTCCCTGGGCTGCCTCCCTCCCAGTCCACCTTCTCATCGCAGCTTCTGGCGGGCGGCTCCTCTCCAGAGGGGCCTCAGCTTGCCGGCCCACATCATTGGAGCTCATTTCATTCTTTATTCTTTTATTCATCAGTCACTCCTTCAACAAAGACTTACTGAACCCCTGGCTTCTCCTTAACCTGCTATTGGAAACAGAGGTTCTATTTAGCTGAAAAGAAGTTTGGAAATGAATGAATGAAATAAGAAGTTTGAAAAGCACTGGATCTGACTGTCTTTAAAAGTTCTCTCAGCACAACATGTAAAGGGAATATTTGCTATTTGTTATTTGTTCTAATTGAATCATTTTGTGTCACCTTCACTGTGGTCCTGCCAGGTGGGGATTATTCAACTCAGTTTTAACAGGTAAGAAATGTGGGTTCAGGAACAAAACTGCACAGACAGACAGATAGACAGTGAGGCCCACCCAGCCATGCATGCCCATCCTGTTCTGTTCCTATGTTTTTGGGGGCAGTCATGGTGTCCTCAGGCAAAAGAGTTAAAAGAGGTGGGGGAAAAGGAACAGGGAAGCTGTGAATGGGGAAATGATTTCTAGCGAGAAGAAAAGATCCTTGCAGCTGGATAGGACATCTAACAGGAGCAGGTCAGGGGATGAGTAAAATGCCAAGAGGAAAACAAAACAGCTTTGAAGCCTCTAGGGATGGGGTGTAAGGGGGTGGGGGGTGACCAGATCTCTACATCCATGCTGTCTGCAGATATGGATGGAACACAAAGTTTCCTTCTTCCCAGATCTGCCAGAAGCCACCACCCCAAACCATAAAGGAAAAGAAATGAACAAGTCCACAAATGAATGAAGCCAGTATTTATTTTTTATTTGTTTGTTTGTTTGTTTATTTGTTTGTTTGTTTGTTTGTTTATTTTGAGACTAGGTCTTGCTATCTTTGCCCATGGAACCGCAGGGTCTCGTTGCCCGGGGTACCACAGACTCAAGCCATCCCCAGCCTCAGCTTCCCAGGTAGCTGGGATTACAGGTGCGCGCCACCACACCCAGCTATTTTTTTGGAACAAGGTCTCCCTATGGGCCCCAGGCGGGACTCGAACCGCGATCCCTAGCCCCGGCCACTTCATAGGCTGAAGCTTACAGGCAGGAGTCACCGTGCCCGGCCTGAAGCCAGTATTTATTCACCACGGCTCAACCTCAAGATCCGTCCCAGACACTTCCCTTAATATTTACTTATTTAATTTTCATAGTCAGCCAGTAAATTAACAGTTATTATTCCTAAACCCTTGCTTGGCAAGCACACACAATGTGTTTATTATGTTCCAGAAGCTCTGCTCAGCCCTGGAGATACAGAGATGAGTAGAATGATGGAACTAAATGAATTCAAGCCCACCAGCCTGGATCTGATTAGCTCTCTGTCGGTGGCTAAGTCCCTTTCTGTGCCTCAGTTTCCTCAACTATAAAATGAAAAGCGAGTTAGAAGGCAGGTTGCCTGGGAGTCTCCGGACCCCTCTGTCCCAGCAACTAGACAAGGGGCAGTGCCCGATGGGCACCAGCCCTCTGGCCAGTGGGGGCCCTGATATGATCTGTGCAGGGCAGAGGAGTCTCTGAGAACTGGGAGATACTAAAACAGAAGCAGAGGGTGGAAAGAGCCTGGATGCCCAATTGCCTAGAGGTTAAAAAGTACGTGCTTTTGACAAATGAAGTCACGTTTATTTATCCCAAGCTCTTCTGCTTTCAACACAATTTCACATGCAATATGCCCATCCCACCCCTGAGTGAAGGGACAGTGGAGGGAATGCCCGCACTTAATGATGAGGGAACAGAGTCAGAGAAAGTGACTGGGGGTGACTGGAAGGTTGGCTGTCAGGTCCAGAACCCAGAGTGCCACTGGGTATGCGCTCACTCTGCTAACCAGCTGCTTCTGGTTCATGATTGTTCAAGGCAAAGTCCCCCTCACTGTGTCGTTCAGTGACAGTTTTAAATATATATGCATCGACTCTGAGATAAGCTCAGGGTCGGGGAGTGTGGTACATTGCGTGCCGACCTTTGTTTAGCGCCAGTGCAGATCTGGGCCCTGTATACCAACCACCGCAGTGCCTTTCTCTGTGCCCATGAAGCACAGCCCTGGATGAGTAATTCCAAACACCAGGCAGCACCTGAGCCCTGCCAGCTTTCCTCTGGGACGCCTGCTGGTCTTTTCCAGCCCATTTAGTTGTTTAGAATTTCAAAAAAGTCCTTTATCTGTGGCATTCTGAACTAAGCTTGCCTTCGGCTCTCTGCAAACTGGCAGCTCCTTCCTGCTAATCTGGCACCCAGCAAGCCCAGACTCCAGCCAGGATCGCTGCTTCCATGTATGCTTGACATTCACAGAGCATCTGGTGCATGCCAGAGTCTGCTTTAGAGGCTGGGATGTAATAACAGAGGTAACGTCCCTCTGTTCAAGGAGGGTATAGTATAGCATCATGGAAAATCATCGTGTATAGTGGAAGAGTGCCCGGTGGGACCACTGGCTCTAAAAGAGGGACAAGCTTACTGAGTTTGGGAGTGGATAGACCAAGAAAGCTGGGTAGATGGGATGACTCTGTGAGACCCACTGCCCAGAACCTCCGATGCCCTGTTCACCACCCCCAGCCCTCCCTAGGGCCCGAGGTTTCCTGACACCCCCATCTGGCAAAGCTGTGGCTCCCAGATGCCAACTAAGACAAAAGCTTTCACAGGATCTCCAAATGGAGACCTCCCAGGAGGAAGTGTTACCTATCCAGAAGCACAGAGGGGGGTGGTGGGGGGGCCTGAGAAAGCACCAGCAAAGATGAGGGTCATCTCTAGGGAAGTGACTTCCTTGCCCCCTCCCCACCCAATCCATCACCTGAGTCCAACAAGGCCACATCCAGACACACCTCTCACTCACATCTTCTCACAGGTCACCTCCTGGGACCCATGCCCACCACACTGGAAGCCAGGTCTCCCCTCCCCCATCTCTGCACCTCTGGCCCTCAACTTCCTTTCCTTGCCGTGACCAGAGTACTCTGGCCCCCAGCTATACCCCCTCTAGTTAAGCCCTTTGGTGAGGAGCTCCCATCCCCACCTACCACACGCTGACCTGACTTCAGAGCCTCTAGATTCCCAACTTTGGTCATCATGTTGACTGGTGACTCCCCCTGTCACCCCAGTTTCCTGGGAGCCCAAACATTCGCACTGGCTATTTTCTCCGCACGCTGCCAGGCAGGTTCAGACCTTCCCTGAACCCCCAGTCTGGATCCAGTACCTCACACCCTGAGCCTGAGTTCAAACATGACCACATGGATTGTCACAAGTCACTTGTGTTTCCTTCCCACTGTGACCGGCATGGAGCAGAGCCAGGCACCAGGGTGTCCTCACAGCGGCCGTGCAAGTCTGGGGGCAGAGTAAGCAGGGCAAGCATGAGTAGAGGGCAGACTGGCTGGTAACTGGGTTAGGAGGAGGCTGGACAAATCCTTGGCTGGCAAGAAAGAGGGGTCCATGGTAGGGAATAAGATGGGTGAGGAGAAGTGGGAAGCCAGGGCAGTGTGGGCAATGCTGGCCTTGGCACTTGGATGTGAATCCAAACTGCTTCATACTCATAGCGTGACCTCGAGAGAGCCAGCTAACATCTCAGCTTTCTCCGCTGCCAAAAGGAGGTGATAATTATGCTGTCCTCCTGTGTCTGTGAGTCCAGGGAATTGGCACAAGCACTGCAGGAGGGGGCACTGGGGCTTCAGGCTTGGCGAGTCCCAGGCGGACAGCTTGCATGTGAGCCAGAGGAGGTGGAGGTGATGGTGTGGGCTGGGGTCAGAGAGGATGGACCAGGAGGACGGGCTCCCTGGAGGGGGCTGTTGACACCCCGGAGTGGCCAAGAGTGAAGATGGCAGTACAGGCATTTCACCTACAGGTGTGCCCATCAGGGAGAGAGTCTGGTTCCCATTCTCAGGGAGTCAGGAACTGACCAGCGCTCTGGTGCCATGCAGGGCAAGCAGCACGGGCTCAAGTGGGTCTGTCTGCTACCATGTGAGGCTCATTCCTGCTTGGCATAGGCATCCAGGGGTGTCAGCTGTGTCCCCAGGGCGTGTCTATATTTCCTCCCAAGGAGCCCTCCTTGGGCAGGAGGGATTCGGGTCTGAGGGATAAGGGAGGGGTGGACCGATCTCCAACAAGCGGAACTCCTGAGCTGGAGCCACCTGAGATGGGGTGCTGGTGCCAGTGAAACTGAGGAACTGCAGAAACCGGATCTAGAACTTGGCAGAAAGCACCTCAGCTGCATCGATTAGAGCCTCCAGGAAGATTCGGTAGCTCCTGTCCGTAGATAAGGGGTATAGGGGGGGATCGGGTACTGGCTGGCTGGACTGGATGGGCTGAGAGGGGATACAGGCCAGCAGTGGAGAGTAAGCTGAGAAGGGACAAGGCTCTGGTCTCCACTCCTCATACTGCGCCTCCCCTGCCCCCGGAGACTGCCATTAACATGCAGGACTGTGGGCGAGAGAACATGCTTTACTGGAAGACACATGGACATGGTCCCTGCACTTTCATAAATGCCACCTGGCTAACCCCACAACAACACTCGACAGCCCCATAGACAGATGGAGAAACTGAGGCTCAGGGACAAATGACTGACCCAAAGTCATTTCCAGAAAGCTGAAGAACTGAACCCAGACCCAGAGCTGTCTGTTCCACAGCAGGTGCCTGACCTAGCCAGCACATCCCTTCTTTTCTCTGGGCCTCAGTTTCCCCACCTACTCAATGACCATTTGAATGAGATGATCTCTACAGGGCCTATCAGGGCTAGACATTCCCTCAGAACTGGACACATTGACTCTCTGGTTCCCGGATCAGGAAGGGGCAGCTGCCCATGCTGCATCGCAGATGGACACCAAGGAGAGGAAGTGGAGACCCAGGCCCTGTGCCTGCTCTGCGGGGGGGTGGGGGGGCAGCTTGGTGGGGAGCTGGTCACAGTGATGGCTCCAGTACTGCCAGGCATGCTCCCATGTCCTGAGTCTTCCCAGCCCAGGCTGGGGCAGACGGTGAGGAGCACAGTTCCACCAAGAGGATTGTCTTGGGGGTGGATTCCACTGGGGCCCCCAGCTCCTGACCCCTCAGAATGGGTAGCACCTCACAAGTTGACCTGCCTCTCTCCTTGGGTGCCCCACATTAGCTCACAAAGTTCCCTCACTAAATGAGAACATAGGAAGGTTAGGGAAGTTAGGTAGCTGGCCCAAGTCACAGGCCTCTGAGGAGCAGGAAAAGATAAGCTTACCTGTTACCCAGTTTCTTTCCTCCCCAACCCCAACCCCTTAAGACTCATCAGAGGCTGGGTGTGGTAGCATGTGCCTGTAATGCAAGCACTGGGAGGCAAGAGGTCAGGGATCTCTTGAGTTTGCGGGTTCGAGACTACCTCAAGCAACATAGCAAGAACTGGTCTCTAAAAAGCAGCCAGGTACAGCGGCAGGCACCTGTAATCCTAGTTACCTGGGAGGGTGAGGCTGGGGATCGCTTGAGTCCATGCGATCGGGACTACCCCGGGCAACATAACGAGACCTAGTCTCAAAAAAAGACTCAGCAGAGACCTGAAAACACATCCTACATGGAGCCCTGTGAGTCAGAGCCAGCAGACTCGAGCACAGGGCAGACATGAGCAGGCTCCTGAAGGACATGGGCTCGTGCTGGGTCCGATGGGGGCAGGGAACAGTTGGCAGGAGTAGACAAGGTATCCCAGGCGGAGGATTCACAGGTGCAAAGGCCCAGGCCAGAGTGCACTCTTGGACAGTGGTCAGAGAGGCCTTATGTAGGGTAGGGAGCATGCATGCCTGGATAGCAGCATACCGAGGGGAGGAAGCACACCTGGGCCAGTGGACACACTTAGGGGAGAGAGACATCTGAAGAAAGGGAGACACCTGGGAGAGGAGGACATTGGGATAGGCGCACACCTGGGAGAGGGAGACACCTAGGAGAAGAGACATCCGGGGAAGTGAGCATACCTGGGAGAGGGAACACACCTGGCAGAGGGAGACACCGGGGACAGGCGCACACCTAGAAAAGGAGACACCTGGGGGAAGAAGGACACCTGGGACAGGGAGACATCTAGAGCAAGGAGCCCACCTAGCAGAGGAAGCACACAGAGGGGCTGCTGCAAATGGGGTGGGGGGGCAGCTGGCTCTGACAGGCGCCTACAAATCAGGCTGCTCTTCTGGAGGCTGGGGCAGTAGATGGTGCAGAGGAGCTCGTGCGTGGCATAGCAGCACCTCTCAACCACGGAGTCTTATACACGGGACTTGGCTGACCCCACTGTTGGACCGGATCGGTCACTTCCTCTTGAGCTGTACCCTTCACAGAGGAGAGGATCTCCAGGAGTCTGTGAAGTTCTGAAATGTCTGACTCGGGGTTGGAATGACCTCCCTGAATCAAAGCCTGGTGGAGCTGCGTGGGTGTCCAGCTCCAGGCAGGCTCACATGAGGCTAGGAAAGGCCAGTGTGTGGAGGCCACTCGGAGTCCATCTGGGTGGCCTCAGGACCTCCGAGCATAGGGCACTGGGAAGTGGAAGATGAGGGGTTAGGGCATCAGTCCAGGCGGTGGACCATCCACAGCAGGAGTGGGGAGGGGGGACTAGGGGACAGACCCAAAATGGTCATCCCTGCCCTGGAAGAGCAAACCTCTCTCTTACTGCCCACCCACCCTCCTGGCCCACAAGTCAATCCTTTCCCTTCCATAAGACCCCTCCAGCCCCTCCAGCCCAGCTAGATCTCACTTCCGGGGCCCTCCTGCTCTAGGAGGAAGAGGAGGAGCACTGATCTAAGTGCCCACTCCCTGTCCAGGCGTGGGTCCCTGCTCACTTGGCAGTGTTCTGGGCACTGGGAACACAGGAGTATGGCATCTCTGCCCCCGGAGCTGACACTCATGCCAGAGCCAGGCAATGAGTGGGGTAGAGGGAAAGGTGACTTGTGATGTGAAGACAGCAGAGTAGCGCAGGGCCAGAGGTGATCATTGTAAATGGCAGCCAGAGCTGCCATTTTAAATAAGGTGTCAGGCCAGGCCTGGCTGAGAAGGTGACATTTGAGCAAAGACGGAAAGGATTTTTTTTCAGGCCATCCCTGAGCCGCAGTCACTTCCCCAAAGCTCGCAGGCATCCGAGCAGCGCTTATTTCACATGAGGTCACTGAGGGTCAGAGGGTGCAGGCGTACGTGCAGCCCAAGAGGTCAGGGTTACATGGTGGGCCCGAGATTCAAAACCAAGTCTGCTGACTCTGAGCCTTCCCAGGAAGCATGATGGCTGGGCCTGGAGCAAGGAGGGTGGGGTGGTGACTGCGAGTTGAACCTCAACTTGACCTCGTTATATCTGAGCCTCTGCAGGGCATGGGCACTCTGGGTAAGTGACCACATGGGTTCCTCACCTATAGAGTGGGGGTCGTGATCAAGGCCTCCTCATGGGGTACCTGGGAGGGTCAAACAGTGCAGTACTCACAGAATGTTCCACAGTGCCTGGCAATCCCCTGGGAAAGGCTCCAAAGTAATAAAAAATATCATCACTATTATCACTACCATCATCACCGCCATCATCATTTTCTTCACCACTATTGTCATTTTCATCACTATCATCACCACCACTGTCTCCACCATTACCTTCATCTTCAGTACCATCATCACCATCATCATGGTGGCATCATCATCAGCTTCATCACCATCATCACTATCATCACCTTCACTGTCACCACCACCATCACCTTCCTCATCATCACTGTTACTACCACCACCACCATCACATCATCACCACCTACCTTCATCACCATTACCGCCACCACCATTATCATTTCACCACCATGACCAATCATCACCATTACTGTCTTCACTATTTCTGCTGTACCCCATCTGCCCACTGCACATCACACAGCTCCCAACAAGAGAGCTTGTTGAGCAGCTTGGCTGAGTCCATGTTCAGGGGCTGCCTGGGGGGAGGGGGCTGCCTTGCTTGAGGGTGGTTTTCTTTCAGCTGCATCTTCTCCCTCCCCCTTCTGCTCCCTCACTTGTTCTCTCCAGGCTGATGAAATATGGACAGACTGCTGTGGTGTCACCACAGGCTGCCACCACCCCAGGGAGGGTGATGGATAGCCCTGATTACACTGGCCAGGTGGGAAGGAGGGGGAGGGCAGAGGGAGGGAGGAGGCAGAATGTGGGGGAGAAAGAAAGCCACAGCTGCCCCCCCAGGCTCCTTTAACCCACCTGTCTGTCCTCTCCCACCCTCTCCAGAGCTACCATTCTGCCTGGCCCCTCACAGAGACCTGTGGCAGAAAAAGGGCAGATCTGTTTTCAAATGAGGGCTCAGACGGCCCTGCAAGGGGAGCACCTACAGAGTGAGTGGCTGTACTGGGACCAGAACCTTCCTGTTCCCCCCTCTAATGCTTTCACAGCACCCAGCTCTTCAGGAGTCAGGATAGAGAGTTGGGGAGCACTGTAGCTTGGAGGTTCTTCTGGGATCCAGTTCTATATCAGGGTCAATGATGCATGCAGAACTTTCCCCACCCTCCCTCTTCCTCTCCCAGCCGTGCCTACCTGGAATGACTTGCCCTCTTTACCTGGTGAGCCCTGGCCTCCAGTCTAAGTGTCACCTCTGCTGCATCCTCCTCCTCCATGGGGCTCACAAACCCCATTTGTGGGCTTTTATTTTTTTGAGACTAGGTCTCCCTATTTTTGCCTGTGAAGCCACAGGCTCACGTTGCCCAAGGTACCATGGACTCAAGCAATCCCCAGCCTCAGCTTCCCAGGTAGCTGGGATTACAGGCGTGTGCTACCTGGGACTAGGTCTCATTATGTTGCCCTGGGCGGGTCTCAAACTCCTAGTCCCAGCCATGACTCCATAAGCTGTCACTTATAGGTACACACCACCATGCCTGGCTTCACACACCCCATTTGAAGGCACACTCTGGCCCTCCCTGCTCCAGGTCACAGCCTGGTTGTGACCCCAGCACAATGTCTGTGATCTGGCTGGCTCCCCAGCACACCATGGCCCTAGGAATGCCAGATCCCCAGCAAATCCTCTCCCTGTGCCACCAAACCAGTAGTGTGTGTCGCCAGAGCAGGGGCTCATTGTTGATGGAGACATGAGTGATGGGAGCAGCAGCTGACAAGAGCTGATGCCACTCCTCAAGATCCCCTTCTCGACAGAGACTAGATGTCGGAATTATGTTACAACCACCTGGAAAGTCAGTAGTGGTGGTCTCTCCAGGTAAATGATGAAGTGTGAGGAAGAATATTCAGACTGGCTGGGACTCTAGGAACCCCTAATTACCAACCTGCCAGGAGCTGCCTGTGTCTCACATGGGAGAGGGGCAGCTGTGTGTCACCTGAGCCCCCTTCCTGCTGCAGGATGGATGAGATGTGACCCAGGTGACTGTCTTTCCTGTGCAGAACTCTCCTACCTCAGGACCTTTGCACAGGCTCTTTTCTGTGTCTGAGATACCATTTTCTCAACTATTTGCCTGATTTATTCTGTCATTCTCCAGTGAAACAGTACTTCTTCACAGATGGCCTCCTAGGCACTTGGACTAGACTACACCTTCCCTCATTGCTCCCTCAACACCCCAAACTGCTCTTCCATAGCACCCATCAGGACTTGTCGTTGTGCATCTTATTTACATCAGTGTTTGTAGGCTGAGAGAGCTGTGACCAAGAGCCTGGGCTCCAGAGTCAGACTGCCTGCATGCACAGAGATGTCACTTGCATGATGTGCTGCAGGTGTCAGTGCATCCCTGGGCCTCAGTTTCCTTATTTGTGAAATGGGTCAACAAAGCACCCAGTTAGGACACTGTCATTCACTGTTTTTCTGATGTCAAGCACTGAGAACAGCACAGGGTTCTTAGAAGGACTAAATGGGCTTCCTGATAGTTCCTCCATGCCCCCGTGTTAGAATGTTGGCAATGTGAGGCAGGGACTGTGTCAATTTGCAAATCAACTTACCCTTGATCCCCTATGCTGGTACCTGAATAATAAAAATGGTGCATACTTGGGTGTTTTTTGCAGCAGTATTTACAACAGCCAGGATATGGAAGCTACCCAAATGCCCCAAAAGAGACAAATGGATCAGAAAGTTGTGGTATATGTACACAATGGAATATTATTCAGCAATCAAAAAAGATAAACTCGTATCATTTGCAGCAATGTGGGTGGAACTAGAAGGAATCATGTTAGTGCAAATAAGCCAGAAAGAAAAAGAGAAAGGGCATGGTGGTGCATGCCTGTAGACGGCAGCCTAGGAAGAAACGGCCAAGGCCAGGGATTGCAGTTTGAGTCCTGCTGGGGCCACGTAGCGAGACCTAGTCCCAAAAAAATAGCTGGTCGTGGTAGCACATGCCTGTAATCCCAGCTACCTGGGAAGCTGAGGCTGGGGATTGTTTGAGTCTGTGGTACCCCGGACAATGTGAGCCTGTGGTTCCACAGGCAAAAAATAGTGAGACCTAGTCTCAAAAAAAAAAAAAAAAAAAAAAGGGAAAAGAGAAATACAGGATGGTCTCAATTATATGAGGGACACAGGGAAAACAAATGGATGAGAAAAATTTTAAACTGTCAACATAGAGCAAGAGAGGGGGAGGAGGGAAAAATTGGGGGAGGGATATGCACAAGAGATTAAGATGGTTCATGGGTGACAAGGTGGTGGGAGAACCTTGGGGTAGACAGTAATGTAATATATATGTACAATCAATTAAAACTAAAATTTTAAAAATAAAATAAAATAAAAATGGTGCATACACCAGTAAAGAATTATCAATGAGTGGATGAATCTGAGCATATAGTGAAGGGTTTCCCCAAATGTCCAAATACTTTTTAATTGCTAAGGATTTGATGGATTCCCATACCATAATGATTTCATTATGTATTCATTAATAGAGCAATATTATAATAGCAGTATAATTTAGCTTCTGGAAATAAGACTTCAGTGGGGGTCACATGCAGCTCACACCGACATGGACCATGAGGCTGTGTGCCTGTGGAACACAGCAAACCAGTGTTCACTAAAAAAGCTCTTAAGGA